>CM040189.1:700000-867500 GCA_022606455.1 Callitettix versicolor | reverse complement strand
GAACATGTATCCTCATATAGACCTTTTTCTATTTCTAAATAATTATTTCTTGCTGAATCTAGGTTTCAAGGCTATGTCCCGTAAAGTTACACGAATTTCCCTTATAAAACCATTTAAATTAAAGGCATTATACCGACAATAATTTTCAGACAATAGGAACCAAATATCTAGCTTTAGTTAGGCTATAAACGTATTACCTTTACGATAAAAGTAAAATATTGAAAGAAGTAAGTCATCATTATTAATAATAATAATTATTATTATTAGTGATTAATGTTGTTTTTACATAATTTTTCAGAAACATTTCTAAGTTTAGAAATATTTCAGTAATGTTCCAATGTCGTAGGCTTACTCTTTAGAGTGGTGATGGTGCTATCAGTTTGGGGCGAAGACGTAAGTGTTCGCCGAGAGAGTGAACTGCGCCTTTAACAACACCGGCAATCTTGTGTCCGACACCAGCAATCTTTTGTTTGACAGCTTCAACACGTTGTACAACTTTGCTGACTATTCCCCGCTTCTGTCGGGTCTCTGCCTCGTCGCTAGCGGCGGCAGTAACAGCGATGAGCACCGCCAAGAAGATTAAAGTGGTTGGTTTGAACATGATGCAATCTAAAAGTAAAACATTCAAAAAAATTAAAGTATCTTCATCTCGTGCTGTCTGATGCTACCTATAAATCCCATATTTGTAAAACACACTTTAAATTACATCTAGCGTCCAAACAATAATCTGCAAGTTAAATATCTTGATTTCCGATATAATTCCTTAGTACGGTAAAAAATTCCGGAGAAAGTTTGTAAAACATAATCTGGAAATAAAGAAATTCTGTATTTTATTAAGTTCATTTCGGCATAATTAAAAAATAGGTTTCTTATATTTTAAATCTTTCAGACTTCTTTAAATTAATAATTTTTATTTAGTAAAATTATACCTTTAAAATAATTCCAGTTTCAAACACTCAAGTTTATTTCTCTTTATCTTTAAAGTTAATACTTCTTAGTGAAATCGTGAGACCTAATCGTGAGACATGTGAAATCGTGAGACATGTTATTACATGTTTGCTAATTACAATACCTTGGCAGTTCCACGAATTTCAGGAAGGATTTGTAAACAGAATGTACTGTATAACAAATGTATTGATTGTATAAACCCTAAAGATTTACTAATATATATTTTTGAAACTCAAAATAAGCTTCAACTAATCGAAATAATAAAATAACAACCTTTTTAGGTTTAAGAGCAATATTACATTCAAGTCCAATTAACAGTCTGTAAAGAAGAAATAATTAAAACAATTATATATTTCTTTTTACAAAAACTAAGTAGAAATATAAAGTAAATTTTAATTATTCCAAATGTTACTTTGTAAATACTATTAATTTCCCTTTGATCCCACGTATGAATGTTGTCGATAAAATTGAACAAGTTGTTTCAGGAAGAATCATTGGACTACATATCGCAAAAAAATAATTTCGTCAAAATAAATATGTTTTGTATATTTTTGCGTAATTCTTTCTACTATTATCGATTTTACAAAGTTTTGTTAAAGTGGCATTAATTTTTCTTACTTCTTATTTCAAGTTACTTCAGTAATACAAGTGATCAAATTTATAAAACAAAGTCAGAATCATGTAGTATAATAGCTAAAAAAATGAGAAATTTTAAAACAATCAAAAAATGTATTAAAAGTAGAAAATGTGCACACTAACACAACTACCCACAAATATTCCTTTCTTCATTAAATATATGTATATATCATTCGCAAGGAGTCACTGTAAATACAGTGTAGTAAGCTTACAACTTTACTTGCTTACCTTGAAATCAGGAACTAGATGTAATATTAAAACTATATATATATATATATATATATATATATATATATATATATATATATATACATACATGTATATATATATATACACCTTACGTATACAGATAGGAAAAAACTTTGTAAACACATTTTGCTTACTAATTACTTGTATACATTTATTTGTAATAATTATAAATTAGTTAATAATTTATTATTTAAGTAATATCTCTCTAACCTTGTTACTTAGAACAAAACTAAACCTCTGAATATACATTGGTGGATCCAGCCAATGTAATAGGTGAGGATGAGCCAATAATTAGCCCGGTAACCAATAAAGTTTTATTGTAATTTTAAATAGGTTAGTGCACGTAAGCAATGTTTCCACATGAACCTATGTAGGCCTACATTCTTTATTTAACTTAACTTGATCTAATTCCGGGCAATAAGTTAAATCTTTATGACAACAAAAAATAGTTATTGTACTACACATGGGTTTATTTTACATAATCTTTATCACATGGAATATATAAAATTAAATTCAGAAATAATATTAATTAAAATTATTAAAAAAAGCAAAACACGTTATAAACATTTCTACTAAATTCATAGTTTTAATTTTGTAATTCACTTGAGATAACGAAGCTTACTCTCTTTGTTTCAACTTCTCGAATTCGTCAAAAATGTTGTTTCAGTCGATTTCACATGCTAATTGTATAATTTAGTAATTTAATAATTGTGTATTACTTCAATTATAAGATTATTTATGAGTTTTCATTAGAAAATGAGCTCTTAGAATATCCATTATAGACTGTCACAAAACCAGGTGTTTCAAATTAGCGCCGACTTTAGCTTAAATAAAATTGTTAACCGTCATGTGTGTTAACCGAATCAATATGGCCAAAATAAAAATAAAAATTTTTGGCCAATGGTCAGGTTTTATTTTTTTTATTAAAAATAAATAAAATTTTATTTTTTATAGATTTTAACTATATTGATGCATCTGAAGATAGATTTTCAAAAACGGTAATAAGTTAAAAGTTATTATTATATGAAGTTATTACATTGTGTATTATTTGGGAGTCCGCTTCCATTACATCACTATCAGATCACACACATACGCATATACACATACACACCCACCCACACACACACACACGCCCACCCACCCACACAAACACACACAAAACACACCCAACCATACACACACACACACACACACACTATTATTATTATTTCTATTTCTATTATACACACTATTATTATTATTATTTCTATTTCTATTTCTATTATTATCGACTTTACAAGTATTGTTATTACTTTAAATAGTAATAATTTTGGTTACTTCTAATTCAAGATACTTCAGTAATACAAGTGATTAAATTTATAAAAAAACTTAACAAAATCTAAACTAACGACTTTTTTGGTTTTCTAAAAACAATGAAATTCATAATCGTGTGGTAAATTTGATGAACAAATACAAAATTTTAAAACAATCAAATAATGCATTAAAAAAGTAAAATGCACACTAATACCACTAATACAGTGAAGTAAGCTTACCTTGAAGTCAGGAACTTGATATAATGTCACATGGTTACTGCGTTTATATATATACTTTACGTATACAGAAAAAATTTTGTGAACACATTTTGTTTACCACTTTGTTTACTTAATTTGTAATAATTATAAACAAGTTAATAATTTATTATTTACTCAATGTTTGGCAAACGTGTTTGCTTAGTACAAAGCTATGCTCTGAGTAGGCCTATACACGTGCGGGTTTAGGCAGTTTAAAAGGGGTATGGTCTGAACCAAGGTTAAACCCGGGAACTGGTAAGATATAATTATAATTCTTAATAGTTTCAGGCACATAAGCAATAATTCCGTTTGGACATAAGTACATTATTTATTTACTTCAACTGGATCAACTTCAGCGTAATAAATAAAATCTTTACAACAATACGCTACATAAAAAATATTATTTACTCTAGTACACATAGGTTTATTTTGCAGAGTCCCTGTCACATGAAATACATAAAATTAAATATAGGAGTTACTATAAATAAAGATTTAAAAAAAGATTAATTAAAATACATTTTGTAACATGTTTACAAAGTTCATGGTTTTCATTATATAATTCACTTCAAATGACAAAGCTTTACTTCCATTTTTCAACTACGAATTCATCAAAAAAATTTGTTTGAGTAGATTTTGTCTACAATTTTTTATTCACTCATGTCCACTGTCTCCACGTTTCTGCTCCTGACTGACAAATGTGCGCGCGTATTTATTCCTTCTTCTTTTCTTCCTCTTCAAGGATTAGTTAAAATTGAACTTATCCCGCTGTACCTGTGCATGCAAGATTCAGAGAATACCGTTATTCAGGTTTCTTACAAATAATTTCAGAGTTGTGGGCCTACTGCAAAACCTTAGCAGCAAAGCTCCAGCCCCCAAAATCGTTAGTGAAAATATATAAGTCAAATTTTAGTCTACGTTTTTCAAAAGATTACGTCTAATACAAGGTGTGTTCTGAAAGTAACGAGAATTTTAATTTTTTGAACAAAATATTTATTTATTCTTATACATTGATGTTGTCGCCTTCAAAATAGTCCCAATTTGAGATTATGCACTTGTGCTACAGCTTCTTCCAATCCTCGAAACACTTCTCAAACTCGACCTTTGAGATAGCCTTTAGTTCTTTCAGCGATGCGCTTTTAATGTCATCTACGGCTGTAAAACGACGGCTCTTTAAGGGTCTTTTTATTTTCGGAAATAGAAAAAGTCACATGGAGCCATGTCTGGCGAATATGGAGGTACAGTACAGTCCGTTACAGTACTGTTTTTGGCCAAAAATTCACGAACAAACAATGAAGTGTGAGCTGGTGCATTATCGTATTACAAAAGCCATGCATTGTTTTTCCACTGATCTGGGCGTTTTTTTCGGATTGCTTCAAGCAAACGGCGTTAAACGTGTAGGTGGTACTCCTTATTAACCGTTTCACCTGGTGGCAGGAATTCATGACGCACTATGCCATTAATATCGAAGAACACAGTAAGCATGACCTTCACTTTCGACCGCACTTGTCGAGCATTTTTCAGTCTTGGCGAGCCAAAATTCCTCCACTGGGATGATTGAGCCTTAGTTTCGACGTCATATCCGTAAACCCAAGTTTCGTCACCTGTTATAATACGTTTCAGTAATTCTGCGTCGTCGTTGACTTCATTTAGTGACTCCTGAGCAACTTCCATTGGCCGTTGTTTTTGTTCAAAATACAACAATTTTGGAACTAATTTTGCTGTCACGCGTTTCATACACAAAACATTGGAAACAATGTCATGACATGATCCAATCGATATGCCAACATCATCAGTGAACTCTCTAATTGTGATTCGGCGATTGTTCATAACCATTTGTTTCACTTTTTCCACGTTTTCATTGGTTGTTGATGTGCTGGGGCGTCCAGGGCGTTCGTCATCTTCAACGTCTTCACGGCCTTCTTGGAAACGCTTATACCACTAGTAAACTCTTTCTGTACTCATAGCAGACTCACCGTAGGCCTTTGTTAACATTTCACACACTTTGTTACACTTTATTCCATTTTTACACAAAATTTGATACAAATTCTTTGACACATTTCTTTTAACAAACGAAAATCGCCGAGCTCATAAAACACGTCTAAGCTTAGTGGATGTCACAGACAAAGTCAACATTGAAAACATCTGAAAGTTTTATCATACTTCAAGGGCATGTATACCAGAATAATAAAAAAAATGTTTGACTATCGGACTCTCCAAACCCGCGAAATTTAAAAATTCCCGTTACTTTGTGAACACACCTTGTATGTAATGTAATTTGTAAATTTACAAATTCACTAAGTGTATCCGAATATTTCACTACCATATACAGAGTTATCATTTGCACCAAATAAAATTTAATTAAAAAATATTGTTAAAATTGTGTTAACCTGCATTACCACTCCAAATAAATAATAGTATTTATCAAGAATATTCATCATGACTTATTAAGAATAGTGGTATACAGTTAAATTTAAGGCAAAATAAACATTATAACTGTGTGTTTATTATGTAAGCACAAACACACACACACACACACACATATATATATATATATATATATATATATATATATATATATATAATCTTGTGAGTTTTCATTGGAAAATGAGCTCTGAGTATTTATAATAAACTGTCTCATACATAAATCCTTCAAATCAGTGCCGACTTTAGTTTGGATTTATTTTTGTCAGCCAGCAAATTGTGTTCAACAGTTTCAAAATGGCTTCCATTCTAAATAAAATATTTTTCAGGTTCTATTTTATTTACATTATAAATTAATTTAAATGGCAATTTCTGCAGATATTAACAATATTGGTACTGAACAAGAGAATTTCAGAAAAAGTTACGTATGTTATTATCAGGCAAATTAGTATTTTGTACTTTTTGTACACACTCTGCTTCCAATAGGCCTAAGTTAGTTGAGACATCTGCAATCCGAGATTTTTAGTGCCTTTAGAATCTATATATGTAATTTCACAAAGGATAACTTATGCAGTTTTTAACAGTGATTATGTTTGTAAAAATATTTACTAAAAGAATTTTCGATAAAAAATTTAGATTTTTTAAGATTTGAAAAAGCTGCCATAAATTAACAGTTAAGGAATTTCGATTACCAAAATCAATTTTTGTGTTAAGGTTGACTGGGTTTTACCACGATGACCGCCTCAGTAGCTATTTTTCTAATAAAATATCGCTAATAAAGTGTGTATTCATCAACTTCACTTAATATTTGGCGTTAATTTTGCTTTATTTATACTGTAAATATTTACAAAAAGTTTAATAG
The DNA here is from genome assembly GCA_022606455.1 of Callitettix versicolor. Lineage (NCBI taxonomy): Eukaryota > Metazoa > Arthropoda > Insecta > Hemiptera > Cercopidae > Callitettix > Callitettix versicolor. The sequence goes on along the minus strand of CM040189.1, from coordinate 860,834 downwards.
AAAATGACTTCTTCACTAAACTTTTGTAGTTTCATTGCAAAACTTGTTAAGTAAATTGCATTAATCATGCTCGTTTATTTCCGTAAATAAGTTAATTAACATGGACTCACATAGCATCATGACTGTATTGATACAAGTGTTCACTGGCGTCATTAAAAATAAATAGTTAGTATATGGTATGATGTTAACGATTATCTAAATTTAATAATTTTTATCGTTTAAAAATTATGTTTACCACCTCAATTACTAAATAAAAGAATACACCGGAAATTTAACTTTTAAAAGTTACAATAAATATACGAGAATCGTCCATAACCGCCATACTATAAATTTACTGATTTCAATATATTGCAAAAATTATTTCATATCTATGTTAATTTACGCGAAGGTTACAATCATAAAAGCCGAGATTTAAATTATTTAAAACGTGTTTTTTAAAAATTTAGGATTCCATCACACAACACACCCTGTAACGGAAGATATTCTATGACCTAAGAGTAATTTTTAGTATAGGAAATTCGTTTCAAATAATACGTTAAAAAATGTTATTAATTCGTCGTTGTAAGTGAATTTGATTGTAAAGTATGCCAGTACCAATAGTTATTGAAAGCTAACCAAAGATCAGCCAAGACGAAATAATTAGTTCAATTCAGCTGTCTATACAGGAATTTAAGAGGCGTTTACAAGTTAGGAGCCGACTCGTTGAACTTATAAAACTTAGAAAAAGAACATTTCATTAGATCAGAGAAAAATGAATAATGAAAAATGAATTTATACCACCAGTTGGCGATATAGGTTTTTACCTATTGATATCGGATTTTGTTGAAACGTTTACTGTAGGCTACGCAGTAGTGATAAAATCGATGGTTCCAAATGTATTAGAAAAAAGCAATAAAGCTGTGAAAATCTTGGATTTACAGCTAAGGAACTGTTTGGACACATCTTCATTTTCTCATTGCCGGACCGTCTGATCAGGTTTGTGGGAATGGATGTCTTTTGTATAAAAACGGATCCAAAATAGCCTTTAGAACAAGGTTTCTATTTGCTCATTGCAGGTATAAAGCCTTAAATTTAAATGATTTGGTTAATAAATATGGATAATACCAGATCAGATGGATCAAATGATAAAGCGGTTAATGGTCTAGATTTAATCATGGATCGTGAATCTATGGATTCGTGAATCTGGATCGTGGATTAGAATGGGCATTAGCCCATCTAATTATAGATGGCACCGATTGTTTTGTTTAAGTGAGTACCTGCCTCCCGGAGTCCTCCTTGGTGGGTGAAAGTTAATTTCATTTTCAGCGCCAAAGTAGGCAATGTATACATCGGAGAACAGTCCTCTACGTGAAATAAATTTGGTCAACGCACTTAGGAAGTCTTCTGTGGACAAGTCCAGTGCCAACTCTAAACGCATTACTGGAGTAGTGAAACAATCGAATACATAAAGATACACTTTTATTATTTTTATAACAGGATTATTCAAATCGTACAACTGGTTTCGTCTTTTGATTCTAAAGGTTATGCATCTAAATACACTTTGTACCATTTCTCAAATTATCATTCATGGAATCTCGTGGAATGTAATTACGGATAAAACAATCAAAACGCTAAAGTTTTGTGAAAGAGGCCTCGTTCGACTTGGGTCTCTTAATTCCGATAAGTCAGGAGAAAATCCGAGAAACAAGGAGGGGTGTCCTGAAGGTCTTCGGTTATCATCGGACTCCGCTGAACTTAAAGCAGATAATATCGATGCAAATAACCTGAATCCTTTGTTGTACTAGTTCATTACATCTATATGTCTAAAAATTCAATTTACTGTAACGTGATGCAATGGAGTATTGATGCGCTACGAAGTCATATTGAAATTTTGAAAGTTTTCTTGAGAGATACGCCTCTTTCCTAATGTTGCTACAGGAAACGCACCTTCAGTTTTGGGTGAGATTCATAAATACAATTCTCCATACTTGGCGTTTTTGAGTTTTAAATGTACTCGTATTTATCTTCCAGTAGTTTGTCCTACTACATTTCTTTAACCACACATCAACGTAAATATTTCAGCATTAAAAAAAAAACATTTAGAAATACCATTACAAATGTTAGGTACAGTAGCGAAACCACGCGGCAGAGATCAGGACAGAAAAGTAATATTAATAATCCTGTACAAGAAGAATACTTATTTGTTGAATTTAAAATAGATATTACTGTTGATAAATGTTTTAAGATATGTGTTTTGAACAGTCAATATCTGAAGTCTAATAGTCCAAAGCATATTTTATATCAGTCGTTAGAGGTGCTAATTTCGTTTCTCATAGCCATACTTAGGCGGGAGCAACAAGCTATGTCCCTCAGTCGTCAAAAGAAGAGCATAAGTCCCAACATGATATTTTGTTATATTTATTACAATAAACGAAATAAATTGTCGCCTATGTATTGTACTGTTTTATAAATACTACACAAATATAATCATAAAATACATCCGGGAGAGGGCTCTGGACTCTTCGGTGGGTCTTGCCAGATGTCCCAAGAAGAAAATTTAGTTACACTACTGCTTGAACTTGTAACTCAGCAATCGTTACCAAAAAAGAGATTGAATATTTATAATTACTAAAGAGTTTAATAAATAATAAATAATATTCCACTATAATGAAAAACTCACACAATAGAAACTAAAACAAAGAAAAAACATAAATGATTTTACAAAACAGCCTTCAAGTTACACTTTTGTGAAGTTAAATTGAAAGCACATTTAATTTACACATTTTTTATATATTTTATTTACAAATAACTTAAAAAAATTACGTTGTTTCACGCTTCATTTTGTGTTAATCCTTTATTAAGTAGTTATATTTAGTACCCTTCGTAGTCCGTATCTCTGATGCCGGGCGATATTTCTGCAGGATGTCTTAAGTAATATGTCCTCCTTGCATGTTCCCAATTTAAGGCAAAAGCAGAGTCAGATACAACCAGAAGTAATAGAAGCAAAGCCATCAAAATCCTGAACATTTTGAAGAACTAAAAACAAAAGCAGTTTTATAATAATTTGGAATTATTTCTTAGTTTTTTTATATACTATGTTAGAAGCAGCGGTATTTATAAATCGTAAAAAATAATAAAGTAAATTCATTTATAATGTAAACCGTTTAAAGATGAAACATATCCTTAACACAGCTTCAAAGTATCTATTCCTTTTGGTTTGTGAGCTATTGCCGATATGTGAAAAAAACCTACTGGAAAAAATAAAAGGGACTTATTTTTATAAAAATTAACTTACTTAATTTAAATAAATCAGCCATTACTGAAGCTTTAATCTGAAATTTAAAATTTAAACCATACTCTTAAAAATACCGTAAATAACATTTGATACAATAATTTTAGAAATTGAGAAATTGAAATGTTTAAACCATACAATTCGTATTGGAACATATATGAATACAGATATTACAGATAATATCTATAAAAATATGTTATAAATTCTCTGTACTTACTTGAAACTGCCTGACGCCACAAGTGTGTTTTATACAATCAAGTGTCGGTAGCACATGATTTATTGCATAATGTATAGGCCTATGTATAACCTAGCTACACGCGTCTGTATAGATGACAAAGTAACAAAATTCCAAAAAATAATTACACGTGGCAACATAAGGATACAAATATTTTTAATGAAACATAAAAAACTTGGCATACAAAATAATTTCTAGCTTATACATGCTTTACGAAACCTATTCCATTCATCTGTTTCAAAATGGCGTACATAAAAGTTTAAATACTCTGAGAATCGTTTCTAAAAAAACATAATTTTTTTAGTAGAAACATAACCCTGACCTTAGTCTCTTTCATTTTCGTATTATAAAATTTTCAATATTGATACCGATTATGAAGACTGGTTTTCCATTTCTAGGTCTTGGGTCCGACTATTACTGTAATGGCTGCTCCTGAAGTGTCACTTTAAAATGAAAATATATTTATAATTAAGCCTACGAAATTAGAGCTTTAAAACAATGTTTAACACATGTTTTTTTTTAAATTTATTAAATTTCCTTATGTTTTTATGCATTTACTTTTAATTGCTGTACCTATGTTATGAATAATATTAAACAAACATTGCAAAAAAAAAAAAAATATTTCACGTTTAATAATACCTAACAAGAGCTAGTGAATGAAAAACGGCCATTAAAACTGTGGGGATTTTTTAAAATTTATGCCATTTCTTATATTTGTTTTAATTCCATTTGTGAGGTCACCAATAACACTGCCTTTCACGAATGTTGTAATTTTTCAATAAAGGAAAGCTTCTTGTGGGACTGTTGTATTCCATGAAAGCTACAGCGACGCAGAAAAACATTTTCTTGAACATTTTGTAGCTATGAAAATTTTATTTGAAAAGAATATTTTACTTAGAACAGCGAACTTCAAATTCTTTGGTATATCAAAAATATCACAAATTGTTTAATTAGATTTCTTATTACAGCGAATTTTCTTATCGGTATAAAATTGTTTGAATTAAACGCTATTATGTATCCTTTTTTGACTGTTAAAGGTAAGGGAAAGCAACGGAATAACTGGGGCTCGAACTAAGGACGTTTAAGTACGCAGTTCAGAAAAGTAGCAGACTGACCGGTGCTTTAGCCTCATCGACTACCGAACCTCGGCATTTAATGATAAGAGCTACTTAAAAATTTAAAAACTATTGTAACACTCAGTTCACGGATTTCTTGGGAACTGTATCTAATTATTATCCTGCAGGGAATATAATTAGTTGTTGCTAATATTTGCCTTAAATAGGAAATAATGATACACTGTAACATTTGTAGACACAAAATATAAAAGATGAGATTAAGGTAAATTAATGAAACTTTAAACGTAATTGAATAAAACCTTAATAAAAGAACTAACTTCGTTGGTCTATAATCGCAATCAAGGAACACCTATTTCAACTTTCCTATTTAAGGAAAATAGCAGGAAACAAATCCTCAAACTTATTATGGTCTAAGAGTGACATCTGTAAATTTGTACACAGCTTTTGCACAGTTTCTGTTAGTATACTAGTATGGATTATATTTGTGTACAATCATGTTTTACTGTGTTTGTTGAGACGTGCTGAATGCCCAACCGTTACAGGAAAACAGGTATATTGCAAGATACCAATTTACAAATGAGCTTCTTTCCACTAATGTTGATAACTAAAATTGGTTTACTTTAGAACAAATTTACTTGCTTACATAAATTTTAAAATTTTAAAACTAAATTCTATGAAAGAAATGAACATTATCTTATGAGTTCCTTATAAAAGTTTATATTATTCATTGATATTTTATGTTTTCAGAAAATTACAAAGAACCCAGTAACAGAGATGCCATGGAAACAGAAATACAAGGTGCACTTACTAGGATGGCGCAGGTTTTTATGCAGTACGATGCATGCTGGGTAGAGGAATCCCGTCACAAAAGTCTTTGTCAACTTTACTGTATCTAATCAGCGGGCTAATTTGCGTCAATGGCGGTTCGATCTACGTAAAACTGAACCTAAACCACTTTCTATTTGCGTCATACAAAGTTTATTAAAACAGCAAGCAGGTATTATTAGCTTTCAACAGTTCAAATTCAAACTTGGAGCAAAAACCTTATTGAAAATGTTAGATACGATTTTGATGAAACTTAGGGAAATAAAGTCATATATATATATGTTTATATGTATATCTATATATATATATGTTTATATATATCTATATATATGTTTATGTATATATATATATATATATATAATTATATATATGTTTATATATATATCTATATATATGCATATATATATATATATATATATATATATATATATATATATATATATATATGCATCTCTCTCTCTCTCTCTCTCTCTCTCTCTCTCTCTCTCTCTCTGTATGTGTTTGTGTGTATGTGTGTTGAAGCGGAAAATTTCCTATTATCCATGTAGTTATAATTAAAGAGGCATTTTTTAAAAATAAATAGGTTTCTAAAAGTTTTACAAAACAAACAGTATTAGTTTAATTAAAAATGAAACGTAAGGCAATCGTACACTTGAGCTAACAGTGGGCAGATTAAATAATTATTTTTCTATTCAACCTACCAGACCTGAAAAGTAAGGAATATTGAAGACAAATTCGGCATAAAATGACATTACTTTTACAGTGTAACTTAGAAACAATTTCAGTTACTAGTACATACAATGCAAAACAAAATATAATTAAACTAGTCTGAAGCTGTATTGTGTTAAATTGGTTTCTTTATATTGAATATTTCAGAAGTGGTAACCCTGCAAACATGAAATTAAAATCTACCGTTATTAGTATACCAACTGAAGACGAACTTAAGTTTTGTAAATGTTAAATAAATACTGTTAAACACAATAAAATCATTATGTAAGTTTAATTAATCAATATTGTTTGCTGCGGCTGCTGCTATTACTACTACTACTACTACTACTACTACTACTACTACTACTACTACTACTACTACTACTACTACTACTACTATTATTATTATTATTATTATTATTATTATTACCACCCATAAAATTCATTCCTTCCATCAATTGATAGAATGAAGTTTCTGTAGAAGATATACTGCAAAACGTGGTGATATAATCGCGATGTTTAATAATTTAATTATTTTTATTTAATAATGTTTATGAATTTATTGTTTAAAACAATAAAGTTATTGATGAAAAATTAGAAAATAAACTTGACTTACTCGGTTTTTTCTCTGTTTAAATCCGTTAAGGTATTTACTTAAAAAAAATGGGACAATAATTTGGATATAAAACCATAAGGATTTCCAAAATTTCGTCACAGTTCTACGAAAACGTTTTTGGTAAATTGCGCTGGTCTTATTTTCTTTGTCTTAAGCTGTTAAAAAGATTGTTTTTTTGTGGAAGCACCTATACACATTTGAGTACCATTTCCGGAACAAAAGTTTAGGTAATATGAATGTCTATAAAATATGAATTTTTGCTTTTACTATAGCAATTTCACTAATATTAATTCCTATAATAAAGATACATTTTTATATCTTTATTATAGGAATTAATATTAGTGAAATTGCTATAGTAAAAGCAAAAATTCACCATTCTGTGGCCAGTGCTGTACTCCACGATGCCACAGACTCCCGGGAACGCAGGAGTATGGTCACTAGTGCTTGCCGAGTGTTGGTTAAAGGTGCAAATGCAGCGAACGCTGTTAAGAAAGTTTTTGGTTAAAGGTGAACAGTGTTTGTCACCATCGTGGCCAGTGCTGTACTCCACGATGCCACAGACTCCCGGGAACGCAGGAGTATGGTCACTAGTGCTTGCCGAGTGTTGGTTAAAGGTGCAAATGCAGCGAACGCTGTTAAGAAAGTTTTTGGTTAAAGGTGAACAGTGTTTGTCACCATCGTGGCCAGTGCTGTACTCCACGATGCCACAGACTCCCGGGAACGCAGGAGTATGGTCACTAGTGCTTGCCGAGTGTTGGTTAAAGGTGCAAATGCAGCGAACGCTGTTAAGAAAGTTTTTGGTTAAAGGTGAACAGTGTTTGTCACCATCGTGGCCAGTGCTGTACTCCACGATGCCACAGACTCCCGGGAACGCAGGAGTATGGTCACTAGTGCTTGCCGAGTGTTGGTTAAAGGTGCAAATGCAGCGAACGCTGTTAAGAAAGTTTTCGGTTAAAGGTGAACAGTGTTTGTCACCATCGTGGCCAGTGCTGTACTCCACGATGCCACAGACTCCCGGGAACGCAGGAGTATGGTCACTAGTGCTTGCCGAGTGTTGGTTAAAGGTGCAAGCAGCGAACGCTGTTAAGAAAGTTTTCGGTTAAAGGTGAACAGTGTTTGTCACCATCGTGGCCAGTGCTGTACTCCACGGTGCCACAGACTCCCGGGAACGCAGGAGTATGGTCACTAGTGCTTGCCGAGTGTTGGTTAAAGGTGCAAATGCAGCGAACGCTGTTAAGAAAGTTTTTGGTTAAAGGTGAACAGTGTTTGTCACCATCGTGGCCAGTGCTGTACTCCACGATGCCACAGACTCCCGGGAACGCAGGAGTATGGTCACTAGTGCTTGCCGAGTGTTGGTTAAAGGTGCAAATGCAGCGAACGCTGTTAAGAAAGTTTTTGGTTAAAGGTGAACAGTGTTTGTCACCATCGTGGCCAGTGCTGTACTCCACGATGCCACAGACTCCCGGGAACGCAGGAGTATGGTCACTAGTGCTTGCCGAGTGTTGGTTAAAGGTGCAAATGCAGCGAACGCTGTTAAGAAAGTTTTTGGTTAAAGGTGAACAGATGAAATAATGCAATAATGCAGTAAATAAATAATTACATAATGTGCAGACATTTGTTTTTATTACTTATCATTTTGACATTCTTTTTTATTTTCAAATAAAGTGAAATATACGAAGTATCGTAATTGTGTACGAAAAAATCTAATGATTAGAACAATAGCCTAAAGCCGAAAATAAACTCTTAAAACACATAACTAAGATATTTCTGATTAGCAAACAAAATTCTGATAACAGGGATATCGAATGAAGAAGGCAATAAGGAGGCAGACCGACTGGCTGGACTTGGATCTGCATCTAAGTTTATCGGACCTGAGCCGGCTTTAGGGATTTCTTTATTGTTGGCCAGGTTCGCTATTAATGGGTGGATTTCATGTCAACACCAGGTAAGATGGGACAACCATGCTATGGGAATGAAGGCATGGACATTCACATAGCAAAAGTCTCTTAAGTAAAGTTTCTTTTGGAGGACTTAAAGGAGCAGCAGATATCCTGGGTAGAACACAACTCAGGAGGATCATGGGGCTCATAACAGGGCACTTGTGGTCTGATGGTGCACATGAACAGGATAGGTATGTACCATGAAGAAACCGTGTGTGGAAGAAGGAGGAAACTGCAGGTCACATAATTCATGATTTCGAGGCTCTTGCTAGTAAGAGGCTAGGAGTTTTTGGTTTCGAAGACCCTAGGGATCTTCAGCAGAGTGAGTTAGTGGGTTGTTGGAACTTATTAGATGCACCAATCTGCTGCACTAGGTATTTTAAGAGGTTAAGTTGCACAGTAAGTGAATCGATCACAGTGCTTGGGGTTGAATTATCCCTTCCTATAGTACATAATCTTAATATTAATCTTAACTATAAGCTTAATTTATTTATTTTTAAACTTTAATCGTGCTATTTTTGTAATTACATGAGAATGCAAATTCTCTAAAATAATTAATTTGATTTTACCATTAATTTTTAATTATTATAGTTAATTATAAGCTATACATATATTCATTTTCCTTTAAAACTCGAAAATCGTTCTATTTAATCAAGTTATTTTAAAGTAAAGTTTTATCAAAATTTGTCGAATCGTTTTTGTGATATTATGTCAGTAATCTTGCAAGATCTAACGTATCTAATTACAGTTTATTTAATAATTATAGCAATTTCTGAAAATTGATTAAATTTTTTATGAACCTAATGTCTTTTTCATATCACCTTAAGCTTTAATTAATTATTAAAACACACACACACACACACACACAGACAAACATCGGTTTAGTTGAAATTTGCGTTACCATTAAAATTAGTTTCTCATTTTTCTATGTTCTAATAAAATATTCTTCTTTAAGTTTTATAAATTGAGTGGGTTCCTACCCACGTTCTATCTATAAAAAATCCTTTAAATCCTGTATAAGCAGCTGAATAGAACTAATTATTACCTCTTGACTGATCTTTGGTTAGCTTTCAATATACGCGTATATGCATACGTATTAGCATACTTCAAGCTCAAATACACCTAAAGCGACGAATTGATAACATTTGTGTCTTGTTATTTTAATCGGGATCGTTATACTAACAATTAATTTTGCAATACATTAAATTGAGTAAATTAATAGTACAGCGGCTATGAACAATATTCGTACAATTATTATAATTTAAAAAGTTAAATAGTCGGTGTATTCTTTAATTTAATAATCGAAGTGGTAAAAAACATTTTCAACTATAATATTTAAAAATTAATAATGTTAGATAATCGCTAACATCACACCAATGTGGCACCTGCTCTGTGCTAACTATATATTTTTAATGACGCCAGTGAACACTTGTATCAATACAGTCATGATGCTATGTGAGTCCATGCTAATTAACTTATTTACGGAAATAAACGAGCATGATTAATGCAATTTACTTAACAAGTTTTGCAATGAAACTACAAATGTTTAGTGAAGAAAGCGTTTGCTGTTAAAAAGTTTCGTTAATATTTACAGTATAAATAAAGCAAAATCTAACGCCAGATATTAATTACAGTTGATGAATATAGACCCGGGACCTTAATATGATTGACGGTGTGTGTGTGTGTGTGTGTGTGTGTGTGTGTGTGTGTGTGTGTGTGTGTGTGTGTGTGTGTGTGTGTGTGTGTGTGTGTGTGTGTGTGTGTAGTTTGGGTTTAGCTGATAGCAAACCTACGTTCAAAATGTTAGTGCGATTTAACCCAAAAAAAACATGAATAAATTTCAGTAATCGAAAATAGTCACATGTTTATAAATGGCAGCATTTTCAAATCATTAATAAAATATAAAACTTTTTATTCAAAAATGTTATTTATATTTCTTTACAAACATAATCAGCGTAACAAACTGCAAAAAATACTTTAAATTTTCATATTTTACGGAATTACGATATGTATTTTCACGGCGGTTAAAGTCAATTCAAAATATTTTCAATGATTTTAAGGGTTTAAAAGTGTAAGTTACTATATACGACAATTTTAATGTTTTATTTTGGCGAAATTGATTACTTTTCGAATGTTTCCTTCTAGCAGGTCTGCAAGACCGTTGTGTGTCATCAATGTTGGAGTTACTATATTGTTTGTATTTTGTCTCTATTCCAATTTACAAGAAAATATTTTTCTGAAAGATCTGCAAATATTTAGTAGTAGTTGTTTTTGTCTTTAATATTAAGCATCAATAGCGGCTGCTATTAAAAAAAAAAATTGAAAAAATATTCCAGAAAATATCCCAAACTTACTAATTATATGTGGTTTATTTGATATTCAGAAAAAGTATGAGAAGAATGAAATTGTCAGGAACATTACAGCATATCCGATAATGTTTTGAAATATTACAGTACGTCTTTTTATCTTATATAAGGTAAATATCAGCAACGAACAATTAGATATTCAGCAGGGGAATCCATGTATTAATTGCGGTCCTGAGAGAGAGAGAGAGAGAGAGAGAGAGAGAGAGAGAGAGAGAGAGAGGCATTAGTTTTTTTTTTGATTTGATTTGTGTAGCTTTTATCATAGTTTCTGTTAGTCTGCTTGAATGTGGTTTAATAGATACATTTCTGTAGAGTAGCCTACTTGGTGGATGTATAATAAGTTTTTAACTAATTTTTAGATACTGGAAGTTATGTGAATAAGTTACTAAGTGATGTAAATTAGTAATGTTATAATAAAGTTAAATGAAAAACTAATCGAACAATTACGAGTTCTTTGAAAAGTCGATCTTTAATAAATGAAAGTAATAGTAACATGATCCTAACTTTCAATCATCACAATTATCATCCTATTAGTTAATGCCAGCTTTCAATTTATCATTAATTATTGATTCATTATCATCTGCCACTACTTTCACATTTGTTTAAACTACTGTTAGTAGGCCTACATATGCAAAAGCAAGTCAGGTGCCTGGTGGAATATATAGGCTTATAGAGTGGTTTCAAACGTCACAATATCCAGTAAGTCATTTAAAATAAAATAAAAATACATTTTCTCTTTTCTTTAATAAATAATTTAATAACACAAATATCAATATTTATTTGATTGTGCAATACTGTGCAAAACAATCAATATTTGAGTTGTATTAAATATATTCGATTTAAAATTTCATTAATTCATTGAATAACTAAAAGCAATCTGGCGTTCGTAATTTCAGTCTGATTTCATTCAAACTTGAACAAATATTTGGGTAATGCAATACTTTAACATATTTGTTATGCAGCAAAATCTGTTTGACAGTTTCAAAATGGCAACTATTACATTTTATATAGGCTTAATGCATACACACACACACACACACACACACACACACACACACACACACACACACACACACACACACACACACACACACACACACACACACACACACACACACACACACACACACACACACACACACACACACACACACACACACACACACACACACACACGCACTCTCTCTCTCTCTCTCTCTCTCTCACACACACACACACACACATATATATATATATATATATATATGATTTTTTGATGTCCACTACTTTGAAAAGTTTGAACGCATTGTGTTGGGTAACGAAATTTTCCAAACTATTCCTAAAATAAAGCCTTGAAATATTCGTTTCAATATTGAATAAATAATTTTTTAAAATTAAATTTTCTTAATTGTGTTATGTGTTTCTAGTTCAACGTTATATTTACTTACAATAGTATACTAAAATAAATGAGATATTACATTTATACTTGTACATTATGAAGTATCAACCTGTAAATTTTGCATGTAAAAGTAGTCGACCATCATATTTTCCCAAAGAATTCTTATTACAAATACTGAATGAAACTACTTGTTTTATAACTGTGCTTAGCAGAGCAAAACTAGTTTTGATAACATTTTGATATTAGAATTCTGTTTTCAGATTTATTTGCTTTTCATAATACCATGAAGTTCATACTAGCTGCTGCTTACATATTACTGGCAGTGTGTACTGCAAGGTGTTTAGCCGAATGTGGAGACGTTAATTCAAGATGTCTTCCCTTCGACCCTACCACTATGACTGTCAATAGGCGTCACACTCAAGTAAGTGAAACAGACAGCGATCTTCAAGAAGAATTAGTAAATATAAATTCTGAAACAAGTAGATTTGCAAATAAATGAAGCTGAAAATGAGCCTTACGAGAAAGAAGACAGCTATCACCAGAAATTTTAATATGTTCTATGTGTAAATAAAATAAATACAACAATATTGTGATTTTATAATTTACCTAAGATCTTATCCTTACTGTTTTGCGTAGTACTATTAATTTTTGCGGTGACGAATAATTTCGAATGTCCAGACTTGCTTGTTATGCGCATTTCCATTGCACAACGAATTATGGAATCTTAATCTGAAAGACATTTATTTAACCTTTGTAATCACATTTAAAATATTTGTAATTTACAATTTTTTGTTTATATTTATTTCGTTGAAAATCTAAATATTATGTTGCAATGTTACTGATTATTGTTAATCTTACCTACGTTCCCTAAAATATAAAAAGAAACTTACTTCTTATTTGTCCTATGTCAATAATAACTCAAGAAATATTAGGTAAGTAATGATTAATAAATCAGCAGACCTTAAACATTGCTAAAAAAATCCACATTAAATGAGATTTTATTCAAAAAATTCCATCGAAACTTTAATGAGTTATGGAGAAAATATAGATTGTCTATACATAATATAAAGTCGTTATTGTTATAAATTGCAATATATATCAATTTAATAAACATAGAAGTAATAGACATATGATGTAGGAGAGATTAAAAAGCTGCTTAAAACAAGACATATCAATGTTTAGTTACCATTGATAATATGATAAATTTCTTTACAACACGCAAAGCAACTGTATTGTAGCGAGTATCAGGTAAGTATTTGTTTCTCTTTCTGTAATCCATGTTTAACTCATTCCAAATAAGCTTTTGCAATATGCTTCTATACGTGGCTTATTACTTAATGTTTTTCCAATCAAATACACAATTTTTTTTGAATATTGAAAAAAGCAATATATTTTCAAAAACCGTTTTTATAGTAAAATTCATATAATAATAAATTCTTATAATAAGTTATATTACAAGAATGTATATTGTTTTTACTAAATGAAATAGTTATCTTCTTTTTCATAAAATGTATTTTACATCTAAATTCACATTTTGCTAACGACTTTTATATTTTTTAAGACTATTTTATTAGAGGAAAGATGCTTCACAATATATAAAATATTTTTGTCTAACATTTCGATTCACTTCGATGGAAATTAAAGTATTCTTTTCGTGGATCCTCTGCTCTGATTCATGCATCTCTCATATCCCTGATTGGTGAACGACTATGACGAGATCCGCCCTTGGATGTAGGTCAGGACGCCAGGACTGTAACTACTCCGCCCTTGGCTGTAGGTCAGGACGCCAGGACTGTAACTACTCCGCCCTTGGCTGTAGGTCAGGACGCCAGGACTGTAACTACTCCGCCCTTGGCTGTAGGTCAAGACGCCAGGACTGTAACTACTCCGCCCTTGGCTGTAGGTCAGGACGCCAGGACTGTAACTACTCCGCCCTTGGCTGTAGGTCAGGATGCCAGGACTGTAACTACTCCGCCCTTGGCTGTAGGTCAGGATGCCAGGACTGTAACTACTCCGCCCTTGGCTGTAGGTCAGGACGCCAGGACTGTAACTACTCCGCCCTTGGCTGTAGGTCAGGACGCCAGGACTGTAACTACTCCGCCCTTGGCTGTAGGTCAGGACGCCAGGACTGTAACTACTCCGCCCTTGGCTGTAGGTCAGGACGCCAGGACTGTAACTACTCCGCCCTTGGCTGTAGGTCAGGACGCCAGGACTGTAACTACTCCGCCCTTGGCTGTAGGTCAGGACGCCAGGACTGTAACTACTCCGCCCTTGGCTGTAGGTCAGGACGCCAGGACTGTAACTACTCCGCCCTTGGCTGTAGGTCAGGACGCCAGGACTGTAACTACTCCGCCCTTGGCTGTAGGTCAGGATGCCAGGACTGTAACTACTCCGCCCTTGGCTGTAGGTCAGGACGCCAGGACTGTAACTACTCCGCCCTTGGCTGTAGGTCAGGACGCCAGGACTGTAACTACTCCGCCCTTGGCTGTAGGTCAGGACGCCAGGACTGTAACTACTCCGCCCTTGGCTGTAGGTCAGGACGCCAGGACTGTAACTACTCCGCCCTTGGCTGTAGGTCAGGTCTTTTGTTAAAAGATGTTATGTTTTTATATTTTCTAAATTATAAGTTAAAAATTTGTTTGATAAAGTAAGCATTGGTATTTAAAAACCTCCATTTTTAAAATATAAAGAACGGCATGTTATACTAAAATAAGCTTAAATCATTATCTATCAAATAAAAAGTTATCTAAAGTAATATGCTTGTTTGTAATATAAATAAATCTAAACTACTGCACGTATTGTCTTACATTTTTGCATATATAAACTTTCAGTAATAGATTAGATATTTTGCAATTTCAGTGGTAAAATTGAAGTAATAATAAGTATTTATTTTGCATTGTGCCATCTATTTCCTGCTTGAATTAGGCTATTATATTATACACCTATGTATGGTATTCATAGATCAATCGATTACGGCTTGGTTGTTAGATTTCATGATTTCATAACTTTATTTCATTTTTCGTTAATATTAACCGTAACAAGGCACGGGTGTAAAATATAAACTATGGCATAAATAATGTTTTCTAGAAATACCTGTGTTAATGTATTAAACATTCTCAATTCGTTATTCCTGTATAGGCTAAACAAGATACATGTGGTAGTACAAATAAGCATACTTAAACAAATACAAAAATACTTAAACATTTAAAACAACTGATTTTGTACGTCACAAAGAGAGCTGAATATTAATTACTGTCATCAACAAGCTTATTTTTTCCAGAGTATAATTTTTTTTCAAGAGAAATAGATTTCTGAAAAATTAATCATCAATTGGCGCATGTTGTTTAAAGTTAATGTTCAAACATGTCATCATTTTTCAAGCTGTTGATATTAAAAGAGGCTGAGGCTGGTGTTTCGGCACTCGATATTACCAGTTTAATCGTCTCATTGTAAGTTGTTGTTTTATTAATTAGGAGTGCATTTATAAACGACCAAAGCTAATGAAACCGTATTATATTTTATAATTTTCGATAAGTACTGAAAGTGGTTATTATATAAGTTGTGTTTAATTAAAACATTTTGTTTTATACGTTGTAAATGTTAGATGGTGGACTTAATTTAAAGTATGCACACAATGAAAAACTTTTTTAAATTAAGTCTTTTAATTTGTTTGGTTAACATGTATTTTAGAACTGCATATTATTTATTTTAAAATGTATATACATGGTCATAAAGAAAAATATTTAAAATGCGATTATGTAGGCCTAGACATATTTGTCAGCACTATATTTTTTCTCAACACAAAATATTATGTTTTTATTCTATTTAACATCACTTTTTAGGTTGTATTTGTTTTTGTTAAAAACATGCCTACGTTATTGTTAAACGAAATGCATTAAAGAGAAATGTACCTGTTTGCTCGAGACGTGTAAAAACACCTTAGTCTGTTGCTTCCACAAACTTTCACAACTAAAGATTTTATTTTTATTTTAAAGCCGTTACCTCGTTCTTACTAAACTAATAAAGTCATAAAATATAAACTTTATTTTATATTGATTAAAAAGCCGTATTAAATTTTTAATAATACAAGAATTTTTAATAATTTCAAAGCCAAAGAAGTTCAGGGTTCACAAAAACCATTTATTATATAACAAAAATTTAGAATTAATTACTTTGGATATATTACCCTATGTATCTTTATACTTTTCTGCTCTTTTCTGACGGGCTATTTCAGTAGAGACAAAAATTTACATATATACAGATAGTTTTTTATTAAGCGATTCCTGCTTTTAGAACAGATATTCAGACAAATTAATACATATTTTTCATAGTTTGGTGCAAGAAAAGAAATACATATTAATGTTATGAAAAAACGACTTTAAGGTATTAAGGTAATATTTTTAATAAATTGAGGTATTATTTTTCGATAAATTAACATATAGCACACAAGACTATTGCAGATATTGCTAAAGTTGAACACTCAACAATTCTTTTCAATAATATTTAGTTCCATCGATTGTTATTTAAAGTTGAGAAATACAATTAAATTAACTATTTTTAAGATGACTACACAATGTCAATTACACAGAGCACATTTTCATAGTAAGTTCAATTATTTTTAACGATATTTTTTTTATTGAAACGAATATAGTATTTCTTCCTTATCGCTTAAACCCACGTAAACCTAAAATAAATTGCAATAAAACAATTTCGTAGGGCTGTACTTAGCATTGTGTGTGTGTGTGTGTGTGTGTGTGTGTGTGTGTGTGTGTGTGTGTGTGTGTGTGTGTGTGTGTGTGTGTGTGTGTGTGCGTGCGTGTACGCGCGCGCGTGCGTGCGAGATGTCATTCTTACGGCATATCGATCTGCATTTTGATTTCCTTCCAACTTTATTTTTTTTAATTCAGTATTTATTTTAGTTTAAAAAACTATCATTTTAAACTTCACTTGATAATTTTTGAAACTTTACATCTCAGACAAATTTTTATTGTAAACAGTGTCAGAAAGTCTCTCTTAAAAAACACGATTCAGAATTAAAGGTTTATTTCCACGATAAATTTCAGTTCTTGTTAAGGTAATTAAAATGTTCAGATTCTACCAATAAAAACTTGTTTACAATTAGTTTACATTAATGTAATTAATTTTTGAATATTCCTACCATTTTTTAACCCTATTTTTTATTCTATAATAATTTGAATATACAAAATCAATGTTACATAGACAAATTTCGTAAAATCGTCCAAAAATCCATAAACACGGTTATATTATGAGACTTTAAAGAATAATACCGAACATATTGTTCCTTCTTCTAGTGTACTTTCTATGAAGTTAGTAATTCGTTGTACCTGATCAATTATTCAACGACTATATCGAAAACCATGTTCGAGTACAGGAATTAAATTTGTTTCTCCGACAATTATTTGTAGCCTTTAAAGTGTCAGCTTTTTAATTTTTATTATCATAATAGGTAGCAAAGATAAAGGCCAATATAATAATAACACATTTGTTGTTTTTTCTGGTTTTTGGAACTTAATGACTTAAACTACTTTTCACTGCAGAAAACAATCGTCCTTACTGCAGCATTTATTAGATTCAAGAGCTTAATTAATATTTTAAGTGTCAAAACTTTAATTAATTTGCCTGGAGTAAGATCGTATACTGGTGCTTTCTTAGAGCTTGTGTTTTTACTGTATGCCCTATTTAAGTTCATTTATTAACACCAAGAGTCATTGCCTTCTGTCTTTTTTCCGAAGAATGTTGTGTTTAATTAGCAGTTTGCCTTCGAACGAGGTTCAAAGGATAAGCGTGTTTTATGTTTATAAAGGCGCTTTCCTGACAGGAAACAAGTAATATAGATTTAAAAAAAATTGCTTATTATTGTGTAGTAAATTGCATTAATTTTGTCAACACTAATGATGTTTTATTAATAAATTGTAGTAGAAATATAATAGCTAATATATATTTTCTGAATACTTTCAGAATAACATGAAGGCCTCCTTAACTGTCTTGC
This sequence comes from Callitettix versicolor, assembly GCA_022606455.1. Taxonomy (NCBI): domain Eukaryota; kingdom Metazoa; phylum Arthropoda; class Insecta; order Hemiptera; family Cercopidae; genus Callitettix; species Callitettix versicolor. Next base: position 842,409 of record CM040189.1, on the reverse strand, counting down.
TACTACTGATAGTTACAAATGCGGCTGTATTTGCTCTGGATACATCCTGTCATTCAAAAAGTGGCACTTGCATCAATTACGATAAATTACAAAAGCCATCTGATCAAAGCCGAACACCACAAAGTGGAAACGTGAAAACTCGAGAAAATCCAAGAAGAGATGCTTAAAGAAACTATGTACGCAAGAATACCAAATAAATGAAAATATCGAAAATGTGTAAAAACAATACATGAAATCCCTAACTGATTATATTTAAGAAATACTTTTTAGAAATATTCAGTTTGAAAAAAATTTGAAAAATCACAATTGAATTAATTTGTTTTATTAATTTCAAACAGTAAACTGTAAGGGTATCACTGACGCTTATATTCAAATATGCTTACATTTAAGGAAACCGGATAAACGGATTATGATTAATTTTGTAAAACTTTCATTTAAATTTGCTCTAAAACCGTTTTTTTAAGATATAGCAACTTACTTGTAGTACTCCTCGAAAAAATAAAAAAATATATTGACGTTTCGGATACCAACTCAATCTAGGAGTTAGATTAACCACGTCGTTGGGATTCTAAGTAAAACGAAATTTTTCTATAAGGGAAGTTTTGTTTTTTAGGTTCGTACACCTGGTAGTGATGGTACCGCCTTCAGCGTTACCACATTTCAAGGTTGAAATTCCCCAGTTTGGAAACTTTCCCTTCTTGTTTTACATCCAGAACTTCCGGAACAATCTATGGAAGGCTGGTCATGGTTGCACTCCCGCCAAGGTCCCTGAAGCTAATTGAAGCCGGAATCTTCAAGACTACTTAATTATTAATTTTGTTTTCTTAAATTATTAATTTCCTTGCTATCGTATTGTTGGTCTGGCATCCCTTGACCGCGCAAACAGCTGCAACCCTCGTTGGACCCTATTGGCCGACTTTCATGTTCATGGTATCATTTTGTCCAGCTTCTCACCCTGAACTTATAATAAATTTGTTTTATGTTTCTAGGCTTACTCCTTGGATGTTTTATTTCATTCTTGATAAGTGTAGCTTAGCGTATTGCTTATTTTTAATTATTTAGTGTTGCGTTTTATCAATTTATTTTGTTTTTTTTGTACTATTAATGTTATTAAAAGTTTATTTTGAGTAAGTACATTTTAGTTAGTTGTTTAATAGCTAAACAATTTAAATCTATTTTTAGCAATTCCTACTTCATAACAGTTTCACTCGTGTAACAAATCTAATCTGTTTTCGATTATTCTTTTATACAATCCTCAAACTTGGAATATGTCTATGGTATTTCTTTCTTTTATTTATTTTAGAGCCTGGAAACGGTTTTTCTAATTGCCATTTTTAACCTGTTTTACTTAATACATTTCCCTTATTTTCCTTTATCGTTTGTTTGGGTCGGATATAAGTAACTTATGTTGTACCTTGAGATTTATGTTAATGATGAAATTTGAGTGTTCGATTCGTGGTCATTTGAAATGCTAAGGCTTTATATTAGGTTACTTATAATTTGTATATACTTAATACTTATACTAAATAAACATTATTCGTTCAGAAATTTGGACAAGATTTTCGTGTTTTTAATAATTTCTGCATAACTAGTGTTTTTTTTTAATTTTTCCTATACTGACGTCATATGCTTTACAAAACAACCGAGCGTTTTTCTTTTCTTTCGTTATTGACATGTACGTTACCCGTAGGCCTATGTGTTGACTTTTTTATGTAAGCTTTGTGTAGAGTAAATGTTTATAAAAATTATTAAATTGAAATTTTGTATATATATGTTTTTCAAGAGTTCAAAAATGTAGTTTTACAATTTTACGATAACCTGTAAATAGGTTAGTAAATCTATAATAACATAACATTCACAATAAAATCTTATTGCAATAACATGCAAATAAAATCTTCTTTTTACGTATGTAGATTTTCGTTAAGTTGAAGATCAGTAAAATAGACATACTTCAGTCTATATGTCTAACATAGATATGTCTGAAATAGATGATTTTAACAAATTTATTATGTATATTAGTAAGGAGAATAAAACGCAAAGTAATTTAAAGAAGTAGTATTATTTATCTAAATATACATTTATCACTTAAAATGCATTTAAGTATTTTCATTTATCCTGTTCTTCCTGAAATCCCCATTGATCCTGTAACATAACCAGGGCCAACAGCGATCCCTCGCCTCAGTTCGTCAACTTTGTTAACAATAGTTTTAACTTTATGTCCAATACCTTTGAAAAAATTCCCTATTTTTGATGGGCTCCTTTCGGCTCTCTCTAGTTGTTCCTCAGTGGAATTAGCAGCAACCGTAACTGCTACCAAGACTGTGAGGCAAAGAATTGCGGTAGGCTTGAACATTTTAACCTTCTGGAAAAATTGAAAACGTAAAAAATAATGTCAAAATGGTGGTTATATTACTTTATATTAAACAATAAAACTGTGCATTATAAATGATTGGTAAGCGATTATGATTTTCTACAGTATATAGAAAACAAAGTATATTTATTTTATCATCGAACTGTTGGCTTAAATAAAAATTATTTCACATGACTTTTCGTATTTATATTTAGTATTCTAAAAAAATTATAGATTATAATTTAATTTCTTTAAGGTTATAAGTTTTATCATTAGTTTAGCAGGTACAAAGTCACTGGTCTTATTTCTACAACTATTGACGGACAAATTGGTTTTCTGAATTAGAAATAAAAGAAATTAAAAACTTTATTACTTTCTTTTGTTATTTGAAATTGTTTAATAATATTATAAAAATTATAAAACAATCAATTAATTTAACTTCCACTAAAAATACTTGGTTAATTTTTTCGATACTGACTTACTAGTCTAAGACTTATTTTAAACATTTACAATTTTTACTTACATTTCTTGTACCCGTGTTAGTCTGGAAGTGATAGTGTATCAGAAATGTTACTTTTATATAAGCAATTTACACGGAAGTGTTAAATAAAATAATACAAACAAATAGAAATTTAAAATACATAAATAACTTTTGTCGTGTATATAATAATTATGTTGTTTTAAAAATAATTACCTTAATTATTTTGATAAATGGGAAAAATTAATTCTGTTTCAAACATTTACTTTACATAAGAATGATAATAATTATAAACTTAACGTAGGACTTCTGAAAAAAAACTGTTAAATATATTAAGTTTAAAATTTAATATAATTTAAAAATTGATACTTGTTTTTTTGTGATCAGAAAGTTTTTATGGACTCTAAACAAACTGCAAAGCAAAACCATAGAATTTTACTTCAGATTAATTTACTTAATAAAGTTAAGAGGTATTTCAAAAAAATGTTGATATTGCTGAGAAAAATATAACATTTGAATTATAGGTTTACCTAAATAATAAATGATTACAAAATATTACAAAATAATTTAGTAGAATGTTTTATTTATGTATTAAGGCCATCTTTTAGACTTGATGGAACCAAATTAACATTATTTATAAATATTACTCTGTTATTCTTTTAAATTTCATTCCAGCATTAGATAATACATAAAGCATTTTAAAAATGCAATTGTTTAGTATTTTAAGTGTCAAACTACATATAAGTTATGAAAGTAAAGGATATCGCTACTTGTTTCATTTTGAGTATGTTTTATAAAATTTGAAAAAACTAATAATTTTACCTTATCTTAACTCTGCTTAGGATAGTGTATTCAAAAGTCTAAAATAATTTATTTTTTTACGTTTTGGAAATGTCGCGCACTTTCAAATATTTTAATTGATTTTTTTAGTAAATACCAATATTATTAGCATTTTTAATGCAAAATTACTTTCTTATTTACAAAAATATTTATAATTTTTTTTTAAATTTTCATTAAAATTATTTAAAAAATAAATCAGTCAATTTAAGTGGTCACCGTCTTATATTTTTAAGTTGTCGGTAGTTTTAATCTTTATACACTGGGAAAACCGTACTTATGAAATATAAGTCAGATTCGTATTTTTAGTCTGCCATTTCATTAGATAGGCTAAAAAAAACGGTAGTTTGGCATTACTACAAAACGTAGTCTGAACTAATTATAACAAGGGAAAAGTTTCTTTTAATTCGTTAGGACTCTGACCAGCAGTATTAAGGCCGAGACCCACTAGTTCAAGAAAAAACATTTTACACCGGTTAAAAGATTTGTTTTAAAACCCAGTGTTATTGCACGTGTAGAACGTACCAGTATAGCCTTGTCCTTTTTAAATTAGTGAACATTAATTATATATACTGTATAAGCAATATATATATATATATATATATATATATATATGTATGTATATATGTGTATATATTTATACATACATACATACACACACACACACACACACACACACATATATATATATATATATTTACTTTACTTCTTACACACAGTTTAAATAATTACACTTATATCAACATTTATTTAAGAGGTTTAAAATTTTATATATATAATACGTGTTTTGAACATTCGCGATATGAAGTTTTTTAGAGCCGCCTCGGTGGTCTAGTGGATAGCGTACTAGGCTTTCACCCCGAGGATCCGGGTTCGATTCCAGGCGAGGGCTTGGCATTTTCATACGCTATAAATCATCCCCACCGTCTGCATTAGCCCAAGTGTGCACAATAGTCGGACGGAAAAAAAAAAAAAAAAAAAAAGTTTTTGAAGTTTTTAACGTAATTTTATTCTTTGATTTTTCATTATAGAAAATTCACTTCCACCACTTAACGTAACTGCATGCCAGGAATACAACTTTACTTGGTTGAAAACTACATTAAATTTTGTGCTGTCTGTGTTACAGACTCAATTACGTTCAAGCCTACTACACTTATCCTTATAACTTTAGTCATTGCTTTGGTGGTCTCAGTGTCTGCTGAAGACAACACCAAAAAAAGGGAAAAAAGAAAAAAGTGTTAAGAGATTCTTAGAAACGTGGCAGCTGCGAGAAGATTCTGTTATAATTTTCATCTCCTTGGAGCTGAAGTATTTAATAATGGTGTAAAAGCTGGCTTTATAGCACACAAAATATACTTTTATTTTGTCTTTATCATTTATTACAATTATATCATATCATATTTATGTTGTGTGCTAGTAAAGTATAACAATAAATGATAATCAAATGAAATTGTTTTGTAATCTGTAATTACCTGTTAGGTTTTCAGCGTAAGAAACAACTTTAACAAATTGTCGGGTGCTGGTATTCAGGATACCAACAATAAAAGTTTCAATGTCGTAAATATTTGAATAAAATTACTTACTTCAATGTTGTGTACAGTTTTCCTTGAATTTCGTTTGATAGATGTCACCAACAAACGAACAGTTTCAGGTTAACTTTGCAATACCATGACACCTTCAGTAAAGGCACATAATTTGTTATGTGAACTTCTAAATTGGTCTTGTTTTTAGTTAGTCAAAATTAACACACACACACACACACACCTCCCATATATATATATATATATATATATATATATATATATATATATATATATATATATATACATGGGTATGGGTGTGTGTATGTGTGGGAGAGAGATAACCGATAACCTTACATAGATTATACTGTGCATCCGTTATTCTTTTTTCTTATGAAAATAAAAATTTACTAATACAGAATGTTGATTAAAATTTTTTATTACAAAATAGAGTATGCGAGATTGTATGTTTTCAAGAGAAAATTTTGCTAATGCAATTTATTTTTATTGAAACAATTTCGTAATATTTTTAGTCCAATAAGTAAAAAGCAGGCCAAACATAAATAACTATTAACACCAAAAATCTACTAAATAACGAACATAACAACTTTGGCATTAAGGTCTTGTAAACGTTATACACTAAGAAATCTTACGGTAGTATTGTCGACTAAATGATACTTTTGTCTTCTAAAGTTGATTGAAATACGAGGGTAGTTCAAATATAAACCGGAATTTTGCTATACAAAATGTTATTATTAAATTACAGAGCTGACATTTTTTACAGTTTTTCTAGATAGTCTCCGTCACACTACTCACTTTTTCCACCTCTTCGGAAGCTTTCGGATGCCTTTTTCGTAAAAATCTCTCGGATTGTCACATAACCATTCGCGTACGAAGGATTCTACCTCCGCATTGCTTTCGAGTCGCAGTCCTCCAAGTGCCTCTTTCAATGGACCAAATAAATAGTAGTTGCATGGCGACAAATCAGGACTATAAGGAGGGTGCTCCAGTGTTTCACAACCCAATTTGTTCAATGTTTCCATCGTAAGCCGAGCTATATGCGGTCTGGCTTTGTCTTGGCACCCATCTGGCTGAAATTTTGCGGTGACCGAGCCGTTCATGAATTATTTGCTCAGTACTACCTACACTGATGCCCAATGTTTCAGCCATATCGCGTACAGTACTGCGTCGGTCTTCCAAAATGAGTTTTTCTACAGCGCTGACGTTCTCATCGGTAACACTTGTTTTGGGGCGCCGCGCATGTGGCAAGTTTGCCACCACTTCTCGGCCTTTTCGGAAAGCGGAACACCATTCATACACTTGAGTCTTGGAGAGACACTCATCCCCGAACTGCTCGAGTAATTTTCGATAAACTTTCGCGGATTTTACATTACCTTTGACCAAAAAACGAATAATGATGCGTTGCGCAACAGACACTGGTACATCCTTCTCGCTCATGGCTATAACTACACTAACAAGCGAGGTTACGCGTTCCCGGCTGTTCTCTACGCTTCGTAACAGACCAGTCTAACATCCAGTGCAGCCACTTTTACGACACTAAATTTTTCGCTCGTTTATTCAAAAATTTCGGTTTATATTTGAACCACCCTCGTATTTAAAAAAAATAAAACAGACAATTTGTTTTAAAGAGGCGAAAGAAATTTCTAGATAGTCTAATAAGACCAATAACAGTATTTGTTTATGAAATATAAATTTGTTCTTTGAAATATAGTCGTTTCATATTGACTATGAAACGACTATATTTCAAAGAACAAAAAGGAAACAATTGTTATTTTATTATGACAGGCTTTGAGTAAAACAGAAATGTATTTATTGTTACATTTATCTGTTCTAAAGATAAAATAAAAAAAATAAATTACAATGTTTACAGAAAAAATATTTGACTTCTAGATAAACACTCGTTTTAAAATAAATCAAGCAATTTTATTGGCCGATATATATATATGTTGTATAATTATATTATTTGTAAATGAAATATTAAATATCTAGTTTTCTTTCTATTAAGCTATGATCCATTGAAGACAGGAGAACAGGCCTTTCATCGTAAAATATAAATAAGTCAGACATTTTCAGTGCCCACTATTTTATTTAAAATTGAAATATGACATTTTGACATTGCATATATATGTACAATATTACAATTGATTAAAATACATAGCATTATTTCCGCTACCAATTTTTCGGATCAATCATCAACTAATCAGGTTTTTCCAATAAGTTTTGTTTTTCTTTTCTTCGCGTGTACCTTTATTTTGCTTTTGCAACTGAACGTGCTTACAAGTCCCGGTAGGACAGAAATCGAGCCACCTGTAGATTTATTTAACTGTGTTCGGATATTTAATAACTAACCATAACTCGTTCAATTGTGCTTGTCCTCCATCTGCAAGACTTCCAAAACACCGTAAAACCGTTAATTATGAATTCTATCTGATATTTTAAATATAACTTCGAAATAAGTAAATTTAACACTCAACGAAACATAACAAAATTTGCTATAATATTTTGTTCTACTGAAACAAAAATACTTTTCTTTACGAAACATATTTTAGTCCATGTAGATCGGATTACCCTATGCACCTCAACATTTCTCAAAACAACTCAATCATAGCCACCTACTGAAACAAAAATACTTTTCTTTACGAAACATATTTTAGTCCATGTAGATCGGATTACCCTATGTACCTCAACATTTCTCAAAACAACTCAATCATAGCCACCTACTGAAACAAAAATACTTTTCTTTACGAAACATATTTTAGTCCATGTAGATCGGATTACCCTATGCACCTCAACATTTCTCAAAACAACTCAATCATAGCCAAAAATGATAATGTATATACGTTTCGTTGAAATGTCTTTAGACGTACCGCCTTGAAAATTGAACATATAGTGGTACAGCCTAAAATTCTTCTTCAATGAAGAAGCATTTTAAACAGTGTTAAAGCATAATTTTAAAAAAACAATCTAATTGAATTTGCACACCATAAGGTGAGACACGAAGCAAAATTACAATTTCACAAACTTGTCTTCCTTGAGTTTACGATGATCAGTGTAAGATAGTGACTTCAGCCATTATTTAAAGCCAAACACAGTTATATATATATATATATATATATATATATATATATATATATATATATATATATAAAGTTTTTATAAAAAGTTTTACAATTCTACAAACATCTGAAAATTGTTTCGTAATTCTATGATAAAAAACTTTAGAAATAAACGGATTTGCAAACCAAATTTTTTATATATATATATTGATCATTTTTGTTTAAGATATATTAAAATCAACATAATGAACTATAAAGAAGATTTTAAAATTTTACTATATCTATTAGAAATAGAATAAAACACAGATAATTTAAAGGAATTCCATTATTTATTTAAATATATATTTCTCATTTAAGATGCATTTAAATTTATTTCATTTATCCTGTTCTTCCTGAAATCCCTAATGATCCAGAAACATAACCAGGGCCAACAGCGACCCCTCGTCTTATTTCGTCAACTTTGTCAACAAAACCTTTAACTTCATGTCCAATCTTTTTAAAAAAATTCCCTACTTTTGATGGGCTCCTTTCGGCTCTCTCTAGTTGTTCCTCAGCGGAAGTGACAGCAACCGTAACTGCTACCAAGACTGTGAGGCAAAGAATTGCGGTAGGCTTGAACATTTTAACCTTCTGGAAAACGTAAAAACGTACAATAAAATGTAAAATTGGTTTTATAATACGCACTATATAATCAGCAATAAAACCGTGCATCATAACTGATTCATAACAAATAAGTTTTCTACTAAAATTACAAATAAGTAGATAACATTTCGCTATCAATACTTTTAAAAGTAAATTCCTTATATTTTATAATCGAACTGTAGGCTTACACTTCACTGATTGTAAGTAAAAATTATTTCACATTGGTTTGCAGATTTATATTTATATTTAAAAAAATATTGATATAATTTAATTTCTTTTATAAGCTTACATGTTTTATCTCTAATTTGGCAGCTGCAAAGTTACTGGCATTATTTGTGCAACTATTGACAGAAAATTTTATTTTTTGGAATAAGAAATATTAGTACAAGATTTTAAACAACTTATAATTTTCTTTTGCTATTTGATTTTTCTTAATACTTTTATAAAATACTAAAACAATCAATGAATTTTATTCTTACAAAATTTTGTCAGTTTTTCCGGTACTGATATAATGTTCTAACACTTATTTAATGATGATAAGCGGTTATTAGTACATTATCATACATTTAAGTGAAGCCTGCTATTACTTACATTTCCTGTATCTGTGTTAGTGTGAAAGTGATGATGTATAGGAAATGCTGCTTATATATAAATTGTGAACTGGAAAGAGATAATTAAATTACACAAATATATGGCAATGTAAAATAAGCAAATAAAATTGATGTGTATCTAATAATTATGTTATTTTGTTATGAAACTAATTACCGTAAATACTATGATAAATGGGAAAAATAATTCTGTAGCAAACATCTACATTATGTCACAAAGACATTAATTTTAACTTAATGTAGCGCTGTTTATACACTGTTACCAATATTATTTTTAACCTTTAATTTAATATGAAAAGTAATGCTTTTTGAAACTGACACTGAATGTTAGGCTATTAAGGGACTGTAAATAAACTGCAAAACATAACTCAAGATATTTGTTTTATAAGAGTTGAGGTGTAATTAAAAAGGTATTATACAATAATATTTGAAATATCGGCCTACTTATATGTCATAATATTTCAAAATAATATGAAAACTCTTAAAAAAATTATTAATTATATATTTTCTCTTACTTGCAGACGTGTAGGAAACGAATTACCATCTCTAATGAATTTTTCACTATATTATTTAAAATTTGACTCTTGTATCAAATATAATATTAACCAGTATAAAGTGTATAAGTGCTATATATCACTATAAACAGAAAAAATAAGCAATAAAAAAATTGTCAAAAAATAATTTTTTTATGCAATGGCTCCCTTAAGTGTATTAGATTGGGGATAATTACATGGAACTTTTAACACTGACTGCATTTATTTTATCTTAGTATTTTGTACAAAATCGATGTTCACTTAATAGGCAAGTTTTAAAATAAACTAGTACTATTCAGGTTGTAGCATGTTACAAAACTCTTGCGTTAGATCTTGGTTTGGTTGATCGGCTATTTATGCGAATTATTTACTTACACATGCCACTGTTTTATTAATAAAGGTCAACTTGTGTAAGAATTTCTTTTAACTGGGGAAAAACGTCTTCCATTGCTTAGCCCATTTGCGTATACTTGTAGCTATTTGTAATGTACTGCTTGCTTATGAAGACAACAAATAATTTTTAACATGTATCGTGTTTTAGGACTGGTTGTGATGCGAGGGTCACATGAGGGCTGATGACGAATTAGTATAAAAAGACTAACCTAAGTAACAAACCCTTGTTTGTTTTAGCTGACAATACAGTATAAACAATAACAACAGCAGACAAATAATAAATTCAATGAGCCATGAAATGAACGGACTAGAATCATCATTCGAGTTTCTATAGCTTGAAGAAAATAAATATAATAGCACTTCAAAATAAAAAATTTTTGTGAGAGACACTGATAGACAGAAATGTAATTAAATTCATATTTGGACGTTCCAATATATGAAATGAAAAACATAAACCGTTTTATAATAAATCAAGCATTTTGAGTGACCGAAATTTATTATTGTGTAATTACGTAGAAGTTTTGTTCTTGGTACCTTAAATGTTTCAAAATAAATATTTAATAAATTTGAAGGTTTTCTTATAAATCTGTTAAGTCACGAACCAGAGAAGCCCTGACAGGGAGAAAAGCCAGATATTTTGAGTATCAGGGATATTTATTACACAGGATTTCAGAGGAAGCCTGCCAGTCCGCAAGTCAATGTGGATTTGAATCAAGTTTATTTTTGAAATATATAGGCCTAAGCCATTTTTTGCAAAGTCAACTGAGACAGCAAAGTGGAAGCGTTAGAATGCTTAAAATAGCAACCACCTGTCGTATAATCGATAACAATACACACTCTTACTAATACCTTCAATTATTAAGATAGAATAAATAATTGATGTTTATTATTATCCTTCTTAATGGATAATAACACAACAAAACGTTATCGCAATAGGATAATTTTAGTTTTGATATATGCAAACGAAAGAGTAGGATTAAAACTCAGACAAATATTAAATTGGTGTTTCACTAAATTTTATTTAATATATTTTTACACCAATTTTTTATTTAGTAGAACACTAAAAAATCAGACACACACACACACACACACAATTACATACACATAGTACAGCACAAATGTTTTTAGTTGCGTAAAACTGAATTTTGTCTAAAAAGTATTAGCACACGTAATTAGAGCTATACAAAACAAAAATTTCAAATGTTAAAATACAACTGTCACAGCTGTACAACTAAGAAAATAAATAATAATTAAGTATTTACACATCTGGTTTTGAGAAATAACGTCATTTGTAAGTAAACTTATTATTATCTATTAGTTTAACTGTCAGATGTTAATAATTATCACACTTAGTGTTAAAAAGTAGTAATCAAAAAAGAAATTAAAATGTATACTGTATTTAATAACCTGTCTATTCTCCCTTGTGGCTGTTTTATTTAACCAAGCAGTTCTGTTAAGGCCTACTTGAAAGCTAACCAATATGCTCTGTACAGGAACATATAAATTAATTTATAAAAAAAATATTATAGCAATTTGTCTTGCAGTTAGTTTATTTAACAATGAATATTTAAATATTGTTAAGATGTGAGTAAAATCTGATGAACCGATTGCGAAAAATTAAACCAATATTTCGTTAGCTTCAGGAACAGAATTTTGTTGAAATAATTCATTTAAATGGTTGTGTTTGCTCCATCCCTGAGTACGTGCTTACCACTGGAAACTACACAGTCAAAAGTAGATAAAATTGTCCACCGTGTATTAAATTGATAATTTCTTTAAAAAAATAAAGTAATTTCCAGAACATGTTGTTTTCAAGCTCTTGATATATCAAAAGAAAATTAGTAAAAAAATGATAAAAAAATACATGATAAGTTGTTACCAAACCGTCTTCCGAAATTCTGGAAAAAATTGTCACAAAATTAGTATTTGCAGAAGCTGTGACCAAAAACATGGTACTTGACTTATGATTTAGCTTACATTCCAAAAATGAAGATTTATAATTCAATTTAGTTGATAAAATACAGTTAAAGTTGTCTATCAAAATTATTTACAAAAACGAAAACAAAACACTGACTATTGAAGGATTTTTTTAAAATTAGGGGGCTGGTAGGCTGAGAGTGACTCAGTAGCACCGGTTTCTCAGGTGCATTTATAGTTGTCGTAGGTTCGGTACTGCATGCACCAACAAAGGGTGAGTTTCACCGTCTGTACCGATAAATCGTTTTTTAATTTTTTAATTTACATAAAATATGGATATTTAAAAATTTCAATAATATATTCTGTACCTTAATTTCAGTTAAAAAATCTTTTAATACTTGAATAAAAATTGGGTATTATAAAAAACCTATTTTAAAAAAATATATTTGCTCTTCAAATAACTTATATCTCATCTTACGGAATTAATACGTGGTGACGTAGGAAGATTTACACGCTTTTTATTAAAATTAATTCATCAACCATTTCAATTGTCCTTTTACCTAATTCATAATAAAATTTAGTTTAAAAATTTAATATAACTAATAAATATAAACAGTTTTTAATATATGCTTCCGCTTATTTGTCAGTCGGAAAAATTACATCCACACACACAAATTGATAGACACAATTTCTTTTAATACAAACTAAATCATAGTTATTTGTTTTAAAACCTAATGACTTTTACGCTCTTGTATTGGATCTTTTGCTAAGTAACAAATACCGAGTGACTGGTTACTGGATCAACATTTAGGAAGGCAACCTGAAATTGTCTATTGATTAAATACCATTTGTAAATAAATTGTTGATGTATTACATTTTAATTTACGCTCAACTGTAAAAATCATTTTCCAACTACAAGAACAATATCATTGCACTATAACAATTAGCTTATAATGTTATTTTAAATTTAATTGTTGTTCCCAATTTTAATTAGAGAACTGCTACGCAATTATTTAAAGGCATAAAATATAACGACATTTTTTCCCCACAGAAATATGTTCCTCAAAACACCAGTCTATAGAAGTTTGAAATATGTCTTTTTCCACAGAAATATGTTCCTCAAAACACCAGACTATAGAAGTCTGAAATTTTTTTGTAAAATTCAAGAAAAAAGAAATAATGATTAAAATAAATTTATTGCAAAAAAAACATTTATTATAAAAATCAAACGTGTCTTCCACAATTAGATATTTAATAAATGTGTTTTTTTATTTTTAAGGTATATTTTTATAAGTGTACCTTTATTAAATAATGTACTTAAATGTAGAAATATTCAGCAATGTTTATTTATATTTTTAATTATTATTGGTGTACATTTTTTCATTTTTATTCCTTTATTATTAAAAACGATTTAGTTATTTTGAATTAATTTTGTCGCTAGTTTTATTTTATTATTATAGATTATTAATTATTTTAAGTTAAAATTTCACTGCTTTTATACTGAAAGTGTATAAACAACATTAGGTTGTTTTAATATTTAGTTTTAAATTAATATTATCATCATATAGTACATATTAAAATAAGTAATTGCTATTCATTAATAAAATAAATAATAATTAAATGTTGTTGATATTTAGTTATGTTAAATATTGAAATATATGACATAAGTATATATTAAGGTCGTTGATTAGGAAGGGGAAATATTTCGATGTCGTTAAATATATATAGTAGGACTTTTAATAAATAAGTACATTCTGATCTAGGAAGAAGCCTAACAGAAGTAAGTATCTGATTATTATAAAACAGTGTATGTATGTATATATATATGTACATATTATATATACATATATACATGTATACATATATATATATATATATATATATATATATATATATATATATAAACATAATAATTTTAATACGTGTTTTCTATTGCGTTATTTAACATCACTACTAGTTCGTTTTATTAAAATGTTTTGATTTTGATACAATTTGTGTTGGTCTAAAACATGGCAATATTTTGCATAATTTCCAAAATTACTTAATTTCAAAAAATATTTGTTTCTTTTCTGAAGACGTACTTACTTAAGTATTATAAATATTATTACGGTAAGTTAATTTACAAATTTATAAATGCAGTTTGATTGTTTGTCAGAAAGAATCAGATTTGTAATTCTTTTAGAATAATCTAATTGTTGTTATTATTAAATGCGTGCATATTTTCTTTACTAAAGTTTTTTCCATTGTGCATAGCGAACTGTGTTTCGTATTTTTAAAAATAAAAGAACTTCTTTAGTATAGTAATCCAAATTAACTTTCCTACTGTATTATTTAAAGAAAAATATTTTGATTTTAGGCTATTAAAATTTGATTTAGAGTAATAATAGGTCTACTATTAAAACTTACACATTACAAATTTTAAAATAAATTTAATTAAAATAATATTTTAATGATTTATTTAATGCTGTAAAGAGCCGCCTCGGTGGCCTAGTTGATGGCGTACTGGGCTTTCACCCCGAGGACTCGGGTTCGATTCCCGGTAAGGGCTTGACATTTTCATACGCTATATATCATCCCATCGTCTGCATTAGCCCAAGTGTGTACAATAGTCGGACGTAATGCTGTAACTTAAACTAGTGACAATTGAAGATAAAAAATACAGTTTCAACAAACAAAAATACATTTATTCTTTATAAATGTTGTAATTTGAGTTTTGTAATTAGATTTATTGATGTTGCTTGAATCATCTGCATCAACAAACAAAGACACACACACACACACACATATATATATATATATATACATATATATATATATATATATATATATATATATATATATATATACATATACAATTCACGTACATGCTTTTCCTTGATTGTTACTACATTTTTCTCGATTGAAATTATATCATTTTAACGACATTTTCAGGAGAAAATTGTAATTTATAAATGCTTTTCTATATAATATTTTAAATGATTTTGGAATATTTTTCAACCTGATTAAACTAATATCTATTCAATATTTTTTAATCAAACGTGTTCACAAACACAATATAAAAGAACTGTCAGTGAGGTTATCATTAAAATAATTTAAAAAGTATTATTTTAATATATTTACTATTACATTTATTTACGCTATTATATTAAAATTATTATTATTAAGTAATATATTATTATTTGTAATAAAAGCTGTTTTTTAAAGAATTAAAAACAATTTTGAAATAATAAAATTTTTTTAGTAAAGAAGATTTAATTTTACTTTCTAAGTATATTTGTAAGTAATCATATATTTGTTTCTACAATTCATTTTTCCTCTAATAAAGAACAATATCAAGGAAAAACATATGACAATTAACTGCGAAATAAATCTCAATGTAACTGTCAATCATAGGTTAGTGTTTGTTTGACTGGACAAACTCCTTTGAAGATTAGGAACATATTTTCTCAACGGAAAACAATTATTGGTTACAGACTTGAAAATGAAAGCCACTCTAGTTCTGGTTGTCCTCGTTGCAATGGTCATGGCTGCCACTGCTGAAGAAGGCGAGAGGGAGGCGAGGAGCCCCAAAAGTATTTTTAATAAAATAAAAGATGGCGTGCAAAAAATCGGGAGACAAATTGGAGCTATCGGTGGTGAGTTTCACGTAGGTGGTGGCGAAATTGGAGGCAGTGGATTCATCAGAAGGAAAGGAGCAACTGTAATCTAATTATGCAAATGTATTTGACACTGAACAAGTAGTAAAGGAAAATATTAAAATTAACATTACTTTATTTATTGTTTCTTCAATATTGGTTCAAATTCAGTGTATGTAATTAAACAATTAATATTATATAACGCATTGTCAGCTCGAATGTGGAATTTTCAGGTAATTTCAAGCAGATCTGCTATATCGTTTTTAAAAATGTATTTGAACTTAGATTCCAGTAGTTCAAAAAACGGATATTATGGAATATAAGATAAACATATTTAGTCTTGGTACATTTATAAAGTAAGGTACAAAAAAATCAATCGTTAATGAATATTAATATGAAAACATTATTGAATAAAAGAGTGTTTAACACTATCACGCTACATGTAGATAAACTAGATTCAACTGTCATCGGAATGAGTCGTTTATATTATATTTAGTAATATATACGGTCAGAAAGTCAATTAGGCACCAACGAGTGCCTGAACGCAAGCATGCGAAGGCTGAGCAATTGGCATTTTTAAATAAAAGAGAAATGCCAGACATTTTGAGTTCCCCTATTTCATTTCAAAAGGGATTTTTATTACAAAGGATTCCGTGTAGGGCTGCCTGTCCGAAAATCAATCAATGTGGATTCGTATCAAGTTTATTTTCTAATTGCATTGGGATAGCAAAGTGGAAGCGTTACACTAAAAGGGTAAATGCTAAAATAACAACCACCTGTCGAATAACCGGTACAATACACACTCTTACTAATACCTTCAATCAGTAAGAAGGAATTGAAGGTATATTGATGTTTATTATTATCCTACTTAATGGATAATAACACAACAAAACGTTATCGCGTTAGGATAATTTAAGTTTCGATATATACAAATGAAACTGTAGGCGTAACTACAAATATTAAATACGTGTTTCACTAAAACGTATTTAAATATATTCTGACACCATTTTTTATTTAGTAGAACAACCAAAAAAAACACACACACACACACACACACACACATTGTACAATATTAAAGTTTTAGTTGCGTAAGACCCAATTTTTTTTATTAATTATTAGTATATGTAATCAGATATACACAAAACAACAATTTTAAATTATACAACTGTCACAGCTGTGCAACTATGGAAATAAATGATAACAAAGTTATTAAACATCTGTTTTTAAGAAATAACTGCGTAATTTGTAAGTAAACTTACTTATATCAACATTAGCTTAACTGTTAGTTGTAATAAGTAAGAATAACTTTTAATGATAAAATGCAGTTATTAAAATTAAATATAAATATATGTTGTACTTTATGACGTCAATCAGTTTCAGTTTGTCTATTCTCTCATATAGAGGATATACTTGTAAAATATTTCAGTTTGTTAAGTATCTACTTGAAACCAAGCAAATACGCTCTATACAGGAAGATATAAATTAATTATAAAAAAATATAACAATTTGTTTTTACGTTTCATATTTAACAATCACAGTCTTTAGTTTTATATTTTGTGCCGGACTTGAGTAATGAATATTTATATATTGTTAACATTTGAGTGAAATCTCTTAAACCGATTTAGGAAGGAAAGTCGACATTATTTTAGCGTTACAAAAAGAATTTCGTCGACATAATTAATTTAAATGATAGTGTTTAAGCATATTTTAATTATCGATATTTGTCCATCCCTGTGTATGTGCATATCACTGGAATCTATACTGTCCGAAATAGATAATTTATATATATATATATATATATATATATGTAGGCCTAAACACACACACACACACACACACACACACACATACACACACACACACACACACACACACACACACGAGTTGTGTTCAGAAAGTAACGAGAAATTAAAAATTTCGCGGGCTTGGAGAGTCCAATTACCAAACATTTTTTTTATTATGTTAGTATACATGCCCTTGAAGTATGATAAAACTTTCAGCTGTTTTCATTGTTAACTTTGTCTGTGACAGCCACTAAGGTTAGATGTGTTTTTATGAGCTCGGCGATTTTCGTTTGTTAAAAGAAATCGATCAAAGAATGTGTATCAAATTTTGTGTAAAAAATGGAATAAAGTGTAACAAAGTGTGCGAAATGTTAACAAAGGCCTATGGTGAGCCTGCTATGAGTAAAGCAAGAGTTAACGAGTGGTATAAACGTTTCCAAGAAGGCCGTGAAGACGTTGAAGATGACGAACGCCCTGGACGCCCCAGCACATCAACTACAAATGAAAACGTCGAAAAAGTGAGAGAAATGGTTATGAACAATCGCCGAATCACAATTAGAGAGTTCACTGATGATGTTAGCATATCGATTGCATCATGTCATGACATTGTTTCCAATGTTTTGTGTATGAAATGCGTGGCAGCAAAATTCGTTCCAAAATTGTTGAATTTTGAACAAAAACAACGGCGAATGGAAGTTGCTCAGGAGTCACTAAATTAAGTCAACGACGATGCAGGATTACTGAAACGTATTATAACAGGTGACGAAACTTGGGTTTACGGATATGACGTCGAAACTAAGGCTCAATCATCACAGTGGAGGAATTTTGGCTCGCCAAGACTGAAAAATGCTCGACAAGTGCGGTCGAACATGAAGGTTATGCTTACTGTGTTTTTCGATATAAATGGCATAGTGCGTCATGAATTCCTGCTACCTACAAGTTTAACGCCGTTTGCGTGAAGCAATCCGAAAAAACGCCCAGATCAGTGGAAAAATAATTCATGGCTTTAGTAACACGATAATGCACCAACTCACACTTCATTGCTTGTTCGTGAATTTTTGGCCAAAAACAGTACTGTAACGATTCCCCAGCCTCCATATTCGCCAGATATGGCTCCGTGTGACTTTTTCCTATTTCCAAAAATAAATAGACCCTTAAAGAGCCGTCGTTTTACAGCCGTAGATGACATTAAAAACGCATCGCTGAAACAACTAAAGGCTATCTCAAAGATCAAGTTTGAGAAGTGTTTCGAGGATTGGAAGAAGCGCTGGCACAAGTGCATAATCTCCAATGGGAACTATTTTGAAGGCGACAACATCAATGTAGAAGAATAAATAAATATTTTGTTCAAACACTTAAAATTATCGTTATTTTCTGAACACACCTGGTGTGTGTGTGTGTGTGTGTGTGTGTGTGTGTGTGTGTGTGTGTGTGTGTGTGTGTGTGTGTGTGTATATATATATATATATATGTATATATATATATATTTGTTTTTTCAGTTGCTAAAACACATAATTTTACAATTTTACGAAAACTTGAAAATAGTTTTGTAAGTCTAGTATAAAAAAATTAACTCAAAAACGGATATGCAAATAAAATCTTTTGTTATGTAACTTGATCTTCCTAAGGTTAAAGATCTGTTA
Source organism: Callitettix versicolor (assembly GCA_022606455.1). Taxonomy (NCBI): domain Eukaryota; kingdom Metazoa; phylum Arthropoda; class Insecta; order Hemiptera; family Cercopidae; genus Callitettix; species Callitettix versicolor. The sequence continues at coordinate 822,992 of CM040189.1, read as the reverse complement.
AAATTGACATACTGAGAAGATTTTATTATTTGTAATATGTAAACGAATAAAACACATAATTTAAAGAAATAGTATTACTTATATAAATACACGTTTTCAGTCAAAATGCATTAAAGTTTATTTCATTTAACTTGTTCTTCCTGAAATCCCAAATGATCAGGAAGCATAACCAGACCCAACTACGTCCCCTCTCCTCAATCCGTTTATTTTGTCAACAAAACATTTAATATCTTGTCCAATTTCCTTGAAAAAATTCCACTCTATCGAAGGGCTCCTTTCGGCTCTTTCTAGTTGTTTCTCAGCGGAAGGGGCAGCAACCCTAACAGCTAACTAGACTGGAAAGTAAAGAATTGCAGTAGGCTTGAACATTTTAACTTTCTGGCAAAATTGAAAACGTAGAAGAAAATATAAATTTGGTGTTATATTCATAAATAAAACCGTGCATCACAATTGACTCATAACAGACTATTTCTTTATAATACTGTATATTCATAAATAAAACCGTGCATCACAACTGATTCATAACAGGCTATTATTGTCTACTGTGATTACAAAAGAATTAAAGTAAATTTCGCTATAAATAGTTTTAAAAATAAATTCGTTTTATTTTATCATCCAACTTATTCTTGGCTTCACTCCATCGATTATAAGTAAAAACTATATCACATTAGTTTGCGGATTTATATTTAATATTTAAAAAAATATTAATATAAATTAATTTCGTGTAAGCTTATATGTTGTACCTCTAATTTGGCAAGTCATGACTCTACAGTCATTATGTTGTACCTCTAATTTGGCAAGTCATGACTCTACAGTCATTATGTTGGACCTCTAATTTGTCAAGTCATGACTCTACAGTCATTATGTTGTACCTCTAATTTGGCAAGTCATAACTCTACAGTCGTTATGTTGTACCTCTAATTTGGCAAGTCATGACTCTACAGTCATTATGTTGTACCTCTAATTTGGCAAGTCATGACTCTACAGTCATTATGTTGTACCTCTAATTTGGCAAGTCATGACTCTACAGTTGACTTTAGTTGGATTTATTTCTACAACTATTGACCGAAAATTTGGTTTTCTGGAATTAAAAATAAAACAAATTAAACTAGTTAATATTTTCTTTTGTTATTTGAAATTGTTTAATAACGTTATGCAAATTCTATAACAATGAATGAATTTAACTTTAATTTAATAAACGTACAGATTTTCCGACGTCTAAAAATGGTTTATTTTCAACATTCCCCGCGGGGGGGTGTAGAGTAGCTTCACCTATTTTTAGACGTCCCTTTTGGTACCCCGAGTCTAACACACACTTACAACTGTAACACTTTACTCTCACACTTACATTTAGGCTGGCGATAATAGCCTCAATGTACTTTTCACCTTAAAAAAAATCAACATTAATGATTTTAGGGGCTAATGGTAGACTAGTTAAATTATGTATTAAATAATTTCTTAATTTAATTAACTAGTTAAAAGGTATTGAATAAGTACACATAAAAAAAGAGCATATTGAAATTTGCATAAATTAGGACTTTAATTTTGAAAATACTTTAAAAATAGGAAAATGAGCCCTATTGCTGTAAGAATAAATTTTTATGGTTTATAAAATTATATCATATAATTAATAATATTTTATATTATTTAATTTTATTATATATTATAATTATATTATATTATATCATATAATAATAAAAATTATAATAATTTTTCCAATTATTATTTGACTAATTGCAATTTAAAAAATGCATTTAACTAATTTAATGTATTAAATTATAATTCATTTAATTCTAGCTTGCTGTTATTTACATTTTTGTTTATGTATTAGAAAGTGGTAGTGTATCAGAAATGCTTCTTGTATATAAATTGTTTACACCGAAGTGATTACTGAAATTATGAAACACATGGCAATTTAAAATATACAAACAAAATTTTATGTGTATTAAATAATTATGTTAATTTGCTATTAATTAACTACTTAACATAATTACCATGAAAAATGGCAAATGTTAATTATGTTGCAAACATTTACTTTATGTCACAAAGTTAATAACTTTAAATTTAATGTAGTACTGTTTACAAAACTGTTATATATATTACTTCTAACTTTTAATTTAATTTTAAATATGATATTTTATTTTGAAACGTGTTTAGAGAAATATTTGTGTAGTGCAACAAACTGCAAAGCAAAACTCAAGAGTTTTTACTAAATAAATCTTACCTTTAATTTAAAAACGTTTCTGTTGCTAACAATAACATAATATTTGAGATGATGGCTTTTTTAAATATCAAATTGGTAAAAAATGTTATTAAATCACTCAGTAGAATTATTTTTATTTGCGTTTTCACGCTGCTTTACAGAAGTGATGGAAGAATTATTCACTAATAAAATTTATTTTTTTTGTTGTAAATTTGATTCCACCATCATATATTATATAAGGCATTGAAATTTTCATAAAATAGGATTTTAATTTTGAAAATACTTTAAAATAGAAAAATGAGCCCTATAGCTATTAGAATCATTTTAAGTATAGCTTATAAAATTTGGAAAGTTAATAATAGTAGATTATCTTAAAGTTTATTAATATGGTGTATTCATAATTCTAAAATTGTGTAAGTTTTTTTAAGTTTGGGAATTTCAGCTTTTTTGAATTAGTTAAATGGATTTTAGTTAATGAACTTAATTATATATATATATATATATATATATATATATATATATATATATTCATAGTTTAAGGTGTATTCAAACTATAAGGTATATATATATATACACACTCCTGCAAGCCTAATTTATGAAAATGAATAAAAATTGGAGTTTTAGTTATAATTAAACCTTTTATCAATTGTTTATATTAAAATGTTAACATTTCTATTAAAATATGTCTTGGCTATGCAGTAAACAGTTTAAAAAATCGGAATTTTAACGTAACAAACCGATATTCAGTCAGACTGGAATTTTTAAACATTAATTTTGACATTTCCAAAGCATAATAAATGAAATGTAAGACCTTTAAATAATATTAAAGAAGGAGAAACGCTGAACAGAGAGGTTTTTAGAAATAGGATATTGAGTATGGAGGGATTCCAAGGAAGATTGCAGAGGAAACCTGGTGCGAAGTGGTCCGAAGACAGAAAGAAGCTGCATAATGAAAGGATGAGGAAGTATTGGAGGGAACGGAAGAGAAAACAGCTAAGTGCGAAGAATTGAAATTGTCACATGGTCCCTAGCAGGCCTCATCGAAAGAAAAAGAAGAAGAAGAAATGCAAGAAAAAAGCGTACAAACTCTTTTGTTGATTTCTAGATTTTACGGAAATACATCGTTTTAAAATAAATCAAGTTCACTGACTGACTGCAATTTGTTTTGGCTGAGATTCGACTACGAAAGTTCAAAGTAGCCTAAAACCTATTCAACAAATACAAATATGTTCATTGAAATACCTTAAACCGCAACGTCATTAAAAACATCAATTCGGCATTTTAACAATTCGGCAATGTAACAGATATCATTTAAATTCTGTATTTTATTTCGTTAAAGTCTATGTGATTGATTTTAAAAGTAATAAAAAAATCTATCAAGTGTTCACGGATTGAAATTTAAGGACGTTGCAGTTTAAATAAAATTGAAAAAATTAAGGTAAGTTGTTTGAGTATTCATTTTTTCCAATTTTTCAAACAGATTTTTGAAACAACCATTAATTGTTGCTTAATTAATTATCTTTAAAATTAATTAATAATTAATTAATTAATTAATAATTAAAATTGATCAACCCCGATTTTACCAAGTATATGAAGGTCACCAAGTATATGAAGGTCATTAAATGACATCAGAAAATGAAAAAATCGTGTTGATGCTGTGGTCAAAGGTTAAGAGAAGGTAAGGCACCAGATGGCAGCGAAGTAGACAATTGCTACCAAATCAGTACGACTTAAGAGTCAATTACTTTAAAGTAATAATTAATATTGGCTTACGAACGATAGTCTGCTAACTAGAGCTTCACTGATACTTCGGGAGAGGTGCAACCCCGGTAGCATCCGAAAAGTAATTTCTAGACTGGCTGAAAATATTTGAATATCTGAAAAGAAGGAAAGTCCCATGAGGGAATTTTAAACTTCAAAAGTTGGTACAATTGCTAAGCCAGTGGCGCAATATTTTCCCTTTTTGAAAACAGAGAGGGAACGTCTGATTTCACAGTCAACGAAGTTTGTCGTGTCTCTCTCGCTAAGAGAGCTTGCCTTTTGTGGACTGCAAACTGGTGTTAAAAATATTCAATTAAGGATGAAGTATACAAATTAGTATAATTTTGTAAACACAGTTCAAATCGTCAGCGAGTAGAAATAAGTAATTCAGAAGTAAATATTTGCTCAAAGTTAATTAGATTGAAAGAAAAAAATATATTTTTCAATCGACAACAAGTGAACGCCATTACGCATCTGCCTAGAAGGGCGCCTCTCTCTGAAAATCAACGAAACGGAAACTGAGATCACAGGGAACTAGGAGCAGAACAAATCCATCAGCAGTTGTCAATAGAAGGTTCTGTTGATAACCCACTCTTATATAATTGTTTAGTCTGATATCATTTGTCAAGTATAGATTGATTAATTTTCAATATTACTATTCTTTCAAAACATATATATACAAAAATAACTCAAAAAACGATATACCGATTTAAGTAAAATTATTATTTTCCTGTAATAACTGGTTCCCTAAGAAGTAAGAGAAATCGTATAAGTTGTGTATGTCCTAGAAAGTAAAAGATAAATTATATAAACTTAAATAAAACAAAAACTCTACTTAATAACTACAGACAGTGTCGGAGGAGTGAGTAAAATCGTTGTAGATTGATTAATGCAGATTAAGAAATCGTAATGTTTTAATTTTAGGAAATATTAAACATATTTTATGATTAGTGTATTCAAATTTGAATATTAAAAATATAAGATAAACGTATGATACGTATATAATACGATACTTAAAATTCTCATTCCTAGAAAATGTGATTAAGTATAATAAAAATTATGTATAATAAATACTATAAGTTATAATAGATTATAATCAGAGGGAAATACCACATTATTAATATTGATAATTATTTTATATTTTAAGCTTTGCCAATATACGTTGTAAAAAGGATATCTATTATAAGTTCAGTATACATATTATTTTGAGTTCATTACTTTATTGTTAATATTACAAGTGAAAATATGACAAAAGCTGGATAATATTAACATTCACAAGAAGTAAATAAATAATTGATGGTTAATTTTATTATTTAAAATTGTATTAATTCAGAGTATTATTACATTTTGAAAAATTTAATATTATAATACATTATAACGAAGAATAAATTAAAAATTTAATGCTTTATTTTATAAAAAGGAGTTTTTAATATCATGTTCATAAATACATTTAGGTGTTGTTTATTAAAAAAAAAATCATTTTCGTTAATTGTATTAAACAAATTTGATAAAATTTATAAAAAAAATGTGTATTAATTAAAAACTAAAAATTCTGAAAATCATCTGCTTATAAAAAATCCAACTTACTCGATGTATGGTACGAGATGAGGCGTAATTACTGCGGTAATTATGATCACAAGGTTTATTAATCACTTATTCTAAAACAACCGTGACAGAGAAAAGTATAAAGTCACCAATGGCAGACAAGCACTTACTAAATAAAACCTAAATAAAAACGCATTTACACTTTCGTAAAAACAGCCATTTCATCTTTTATTGTGGACATTATTCATAACTGATACTCTATATCTTTTTTTCTTGTTCGGTATCTGACAGTTGTTTGTGTGTGTGTGTGTGTGTGTGTATGTGTGTGTGTGTGTGTTTGAGAATTTATATTTGTTTTAAGAATTCTTGCATTCATTACTTTTAACAGATTTTTCACTAATTTATATAGTGGATTCCGTCTTTAAAGCACTGAAAAATCATTTCTTTACACATTTCAGGGTTATTGTAAATGTACGAAATATAATATTGGAATTATGTTATTCGTGAAGCTGATTATTCAGTGTAATTTTATTTTTGATGTGTCTTTATGGAAATTCACTTCCGCCACATTACACCACTGCATGGCGTGTGTATTGTTTACAATGTACCTGTTTGAAAACTATTGTTAAATTTGGTACTGTCTGTGTTCCGGACTCAGCTATGTTCAAGCCTACTACTCTTATCCTTATCACTTTGGCCTTTGTTTTGGTGGTCTCAGTGTCTGCTGAAAAGAACATAAAAAAAAGGAAAGTAGAAGCCAAACTTCTAGGGAATTCTTTAAAAGCATGGGCCCGAAGGCGGAAGCAGTCTACGAGAGTCTGACCCCCGTTACCAGAGCCTCTTTACTGCACACGTACAATAAAAATGTTTAATATGTTAATGGAGTTTTGTCATTAGTAATAAATAAATAAAATTGTATTTTAATTTCATGTTTTAATCTTCTGTTGAATAGATTATGAGATTTTCAAAGTGAGTAACAACGGTAACAAATTTAGTTTGTTGGTGTTCAGGATTCCGACGCCATTTCTAATTATTTCTTAAATATCTCAAAAAATTACCTAGTGAAAACTGCGCTTCTGAAGTATACCGTCTTCGTCTAGTATAGTGTTTTCGTCGAATGTAACTGATACAGTGTGATCGACAGCAATAGCATTTAATAACATTAGTTATGAAAAATAAAATAAAAATGTAAGTTGTATTCAATGACGTCCACTTATCTGTCTGTTTTCCCACAAAAAGGATATATACTTATAAAATATGACAGTTTTGCTTAACCAGGCACTTTTGTTCATGTCTACCTGATATGTGACAAATACGCCCTGTACAGGAAAACCAAAATTAATTTATAAACAAAAATATAACAACAACTTGTTTTTCGTTAGAGTTTTTAGAGATTTAATAATTAACAATAACTTTCATTAATATTAAATTTTGTATCGGAATTAAGTTACGAACATTTGAATATTGTTAACATTTAAGAAAAACCGGATCAACCAATTCGAAAATCAGTTTCTAATATCTCGTTAGCTTTAGAAACAGAGTTTCGTCGATATAATTCATTTAAATGATAGTGCTAAAACATACTTATTTGTAGTATCTGTGATATCTGTCCATCCCTGTACATGTGCGTATCACTGGAAATTACATGATCCCAAAATATATAAAATTTTGCATCGTGTATTAAATTGATAATTCTTTGAAAAATAAGGTAAATTCTAGAAAATGTTGTTTTCAACCAACTTTATATATATATATATATATATATATATAGAGAGAGAGAGAGAGAGAGAGCAAATATATTTAAAAAATTATAAAAAACCTTCACAAATATTCTGAAAAAACCGTCTCACAAAATTAGTGAGGAAGCTTTCGCCAAATCCTGAAATTAACGGATTAAAAAAAAAATGTTTTTTATGGTTTAGAATACATTCCAGAAATGAAAATTTAAAGTATTCGAAATAATCTTCCGCTTTTTATATTCAGGAAGTAAGTATTTTAATATTTTATTTGGAACAAGTAATACCGTCATATAGTTAAACACTAATATATACTCATTTATAATTGGTATTTGTTATTGAAACAAATAATTTAATGATGTTGATATTTAGTTGCGTTAAATATTGTACTACTAAAAAGAAGTAAGTATATCTCAAGATCGTTAACGCGGAAGGGGAAATGTTTCGAAATCGTTTAATATATATAGAAGAACTTTTAATGAATAAGGACATTCTTATCTACGGAGTCACCTAACGGAAGTAAGTATCTGATTATATAATGTAGGCTATCATATTAATATAAATACACAAAATAATTTCGTTTATATTTGTTTTCTAATGCCTTATTTAATATCAATTATATTTTTTTATAATATTTTAATTCTGATATAATTTATAATGGGCTAAAACATAGAAACATCTAGCTTTATTTTCAAAATTACGTAATATTAGAAAAATACTTGTTCCTTTCCAGAAGACATGTGTAGTTAATTATTATAATATTTATAAAAGTAAGTGAAATTTAAAATTTAGAAGTGTAGTTCAAATTGTTTTTCGAAATTAAATTCGAAAGAAAGAACTCATTATTAGGATTATGTATAGGAACATCTAATTGTTGTAATTATTAGCTGTGTGCATACATTCATTTTGAAAGATTTTCAGCTGCAAGTAGCGAACTGTAAAATACTTCTTTAGTAATGTAATTCAAATTAACTTTACTGTGGTCGTATTTAGAGAAAAATGTTTTTATTAAACAAATTGATTTGAAGTAATAATATTGTTAAAGTAATCTCCTTCTTTTTAATGATACATGCATATATTTTCAAAATAAATTCATCGCGATTAGCAAAATCACAGTTAATGTATTATATATTTATAATATATAACTTTATAATATATTAAATTATTTATGTCAATCATCAAATTAAATTTGTTACAATTAAAAAAAAGAGGTTAAATTTAAAGATATAAGTTACAATTTTAATAAAAAAAGATAAACTGGTGTTGCTAGAATAATTTGCGTTTTATTACCTATGCAACATTATTACGTACTTCTGCAGATATTATTGATATATATATATATATATATATATATATATATATATATATATATATATATGTGTCAAAATTTTAAGATAAAGTTTCTTGAATTGTTTACTACAAATTTGTTTTTAGATTCAAAATAATTTCAACGATATTTACATGTTTAAAAGGAAAAGAGAATATTTTTGAAATATTTTCCAAACTTATTGAACCAAACGGTACGATATTTGTTTTTCAAGCAAGACATGTTCACAAGCGCCATTAAAATAGGTTATCATTAATATAATTTAAAAAAACAAATTTATTATATTCTTTTAATATAATAAAGTTAATATTACTAAGTACATAACTATTATTTGGTATAAAAAAGTGTTTTTCAGAGAATACAAAATATAAACAATTAAAATAATAAAATTTTCTACATACGTTTGTAATAAACCACACACTTGCTTGTACAGTTGCTTGTACCACACACTTGCTTGTACAGTTGTTTGTACCACACACTTGCTTGTACAGTTGCTTGTACCACACACTTGCTTGTACAGTTATTTTTGTCATATATGCTTATAAAAAAATAGTAACAGATTTTTCTCAAAGGGAATGTAATTATTGGTTACAGACATTAAAATGAAAGCCACTCTTGCTCTGGTTGTCCTCGTTGCAATGGTCATGGCAGCCTCTGCTGAAGAAGGCGAGAGAGAGGCGAGGAGCCCCAAAAGTATTTTTAATAAAATAAAAGATGGCTTTGTAAACATCGGGAGACAAATTGGAGCTATCGGTGGTGAGTTTCACGCAAAGGATGGCGAAATTGGAGGCAGTGGATTCATCAGAAGGAAAGGAGCAACTGTAATATAATGAAAAAGTAATAAAGGCAACTTTATAATTAATATTACTGAATGTATAACTTCTTTAATATTAGTTAAAAATGAGTGTATGTAATTAAACAAATAAAATTAAATCATGCATTTACGACTCTTCTGACATTTTCAGACAAATGTGACATTTTTTTAAACTAAGTTATTTAAAATTTAATTTCGGCAGTTCCTAAACCTATTATGGCATATTTTTTTTTTTTTTTTTTTTTTTTTTTTTTTTTATTTCTTATTATAGCAATCTAGTAATACACTAATAAGCTATTTGTTGTTAACCTAAACTACTACGATACAACATTCCACTAAGGTCAATCCACTGACAATCCCTTAGTATATAATTAATAGTCACTTAACTAATGTGACCTAAGAGCTACACAGTTCAAATGGTTTAACTCTTTTCAATCTTCTCATTGAGACATCGCTGTTAAGTAGTTGGAGTGCTTCGACATTGATGTGCTGTTGCAATCTTCGTCTATGACCTCGTGCAAATTTACTGACTTCACTATCAATAGTTGGAACCTCAAGATCTTTATGTATGTTCTCATTCCTGATGTACCAAGGGGCATTAACTATACCCCGAAGTAACTTATTTTGAAATCGCTGAATGATATCTCTATTACTCTGGGCAGTACAACCCCACCATAGGACCACAAGGGCTTAAGGACTTGCTTATATATCAATACTTTGTTATACACTGATAAGGAGGAACAACGACCCAACAACCAATGCAACTTTCTGTATTTTAATTTTAACTCCTCTTGCTTTTTCTTAACATGGGGTTTCCACCTGAGTTTAGCGTCCAACGTCATGCCAAGGTATCTAGCTGTGTTCGCATATGGAACCACTTGGTGATTAATATAAACGGGTTTGTGCTCGATATGCTTATTAGTGAAATCGATATGCACAGATTTGCTTTCATTAAGCTTAATTCGCCACGTTTTAGTCCAGGTTTGTATTTGGTTTATAGCTGTTTGAAGTTGTCTGATCGATTCAATGTTATTGTCACCAACAGATAAAACTGCTGTGTCATCAGCAAAGGTAGCAACTATACTTTGTTCAAAAGTTGGTAAATCACGGGTGTACAAAAGATAAAGGGTTGGCCCCAAAACACTGCCTTGAGGCACTCCTGCTTTAATTTCCTTCAAGTTAGAATAGGCGTCTTCTTGCTTAACCCTGAAATATCTTTCTGATATATAAGATTCCAGTATCATTGAATATTGAACAGGAAGGAATAATTTAAGTTTGTAATTCAGACCTTCATGCCAAACTTTGTCAAATGCCTGTGAAACGTCTAAGAATATTGCTGAGCAGACCTTCTTTTCTTCTAACGATTGTTCAATTACATTAGTAATTCTATGGACCTGATCAATTGTAGAGTGTTTATTTCGAAACCCAAATTGATGATCTGGGATGAGTTTAGAATCTTCGATAATGGGTTTTAGTCTTTTTAACAAAAGTTTCTCGAACAATTTTGACATACTTGGCAAAAGTGATATTGGTCGATAAGATGTTGTTTCGTTAGGTGGTTTTCCAGGCTTGGGGATCATCACAACTTCAGCCACCTTCCACATTTGAGGTACATATTTCAAACGAAATGATGTATTGATCAGATTGGCTAGCTTTACCAGCGCTCTTCTAGGGATTTCTCTCAGAATTTGCCCAGTAATAAGATCAAAACCAGGAGCTTTGTTGAGCCTAAAGCACCTTCTGATTTCCTTTTTAATTTCGATTGGTGTGGTTGATGGAATAAGACACTATCTTGTCTTATGACATCCAGCAGTTCCTCACTATTATCGGCTGCATTCGGTTGAAAAATATTTCCCAGGTATTCAGCAAAGAGGTTCGCCTTTTGTTGGTTATTTCTAGCCCAACTTCCATCCATGTTTTTAATAGGTGGTATTTGCATAGTTGGCCTCTTAAGTTTTCTAGTGATTTTCCAAAGAGAATATTCAGTACTGATATCATTAGTCAGTTCTCTCAAGGATTCACTTATGGTGTCATTCTTCAGCTGCCTAATTTTTTCCTTTAATTGTGACGTAAGATTGTTCAGCCTAGTTTTGTCCTGTGGGGCTCTAGATTGATGCCATTTTCTTCTTGCTCTTCTTTTTCTTTAATTAGCTCCATAATATATCCAGGATAACTGTTACCTTTTAATCTCCTTTTGATTTCAGGGTGTTTTCCCATGCTGCATTCTGTATATCATTGATGAATTTTTCAACTTCAAAATTAAGTTGTTCCTCTGTCTGCAATGGTACCATCAGTTGGATCCTTTCTTCAAGTGAAATCCTGAAGCTCTCCCAATCCGTAAACTTATTCACCAGCACAGGTTTGCATGGCTTCCAGATAACACACTCACTTAGAGTTAAAACAATTGGTGTATGATCCGAATTGAGCTCCACATTGTCTTCTATGTGCATATACTTGCTGGAAATGTTTTTTGTAATGAAGAAGTCTATTAAATCAGATATTTTTGAAAGATCTGTGGGCCAATAGGTAGGTTTACCTGTTGATATAGGATCACATTTATATTCTTTTATTGCTTTCAATAATTCTTTACCTTTGCTTGTTATAATTCTAGATCCCCAAAACGTATGCTTGGCATTGAAATCTCCTCCAATAATAAATCGATTTCCTGATGTTCTGAACAGTTCAAGATACCTTTCGGCTTTTATATTGTGCTTTGGTGGGCTATACAGTCCAACCACAGTAATGTTATAGTTATTAGTCCTGACACTCACTAATGTTGCTTGAATATCTTGCGCTTCAATTTTAGATTCCTCATTATGCTCGATATTATCTTTAACTATTACCGCGCTTCCACCCCTCGCTATTATGGCATATAGCACTAAAATACTTAGTTGTAGATTTATAGCGTACATTAGAAAACATATTATCAGGTCTTTAAGTAAAGTCTATTTGAAGAGTTTCTTAAATAAAAAAGATATTTAACAGTTTCACAATATATGTAGAAGAAACTAGCATACGAATCCAATTGTCATTGGTATCAGTCGTTCGTATGTTATTTTGGAATAAATCTAGTCGTAAAGACATTTAGATTCACACAGCACACCCACCCCTCCCCCCACACAGAATCAAAGACAGAAAGCGATAAAAAGACTGTTAGGGGTTCGGGGTCTCTACTGCTCGGGTCCTCCAAAGAATTAACTATCGGTGGTTCATGAAAAAATACCTTTAATATATTGAAATGTATTTACATTACATTTTATCTTGTAACAGTTACAACTATGGTTGATGACAACCCCAAGAAGGATACTGTCGTATTCTTCAAAATGTTCCCAAAAAATATATCCTAACGTATTCAAACCAAAAGTAAAAGGGGAAGAAGTGTACGCAAATTTTTGTCTACTTACTTTTACCGCCGATTCGCCACTTCTCAGCTCCGCCTGCCTGAAATGCTCTTCCATAGTGTGTCCCGACGTACAGACCTTCCGGTCTCAACAGAATCGACCGTCCCCCGGAATATACCGACGTTCCGGTCCCCTCGGAATTGACTGTTCCTGCCCTGCTTCTTCCCGAAGTTTTTATTTCAACTGCTGTTCTACATACCTTGTTGCTTATTGCAACAGGCAGTATGTCAGCAGTTTCGTAATTTGCCTATGTCTTTGTCAACAGTGTTCCTTCTTTAGCTGTGACCTCATTATAAAATTTAAAAATAGTAACTAAAAATTAACATTTTTTTAAGTCCTAATAATAGCGGTTCTTCGTAGGACGCTGTCCTCAACGTCGAAACCAGGTCTTCTTTAATTAGTGGGGTTTACATTGTGGATAGTCTGTGCGGGGTAGGGAAAGTGTAAGAGTTTGGTTTATTACATATATCCTAATAGCTAAGAATAATATTACTAATGTTAACCATGAAATCCATGTGATAAGGAATATTGGTAGGAGGGAAGTGCAGTCCACCACGTCTAGCCATGTTTTCGGTAGTTCGACTATATTTAAGGCATAACCTTCTATATAGCTAGAGAAGTTAAAGTCCAGTTCTTATCCAGGATATGTGATAATTTCAAGAACGTAGGATGGTCTTGTGATACAAAAGGTTTGATTACTAGGGATGTCGGTGTGGTGCAGGAAATGGGAACAATGTGGTTTATGTTGAGGTCTAAGGATGATATCATGTCAGAATCATCTGATAGAACTGTTTGTCTATCAGAATAGTTTAACCTTGTAAGGAACAATGACAAGGAATTTTTACTTCGATTGTTCCCGGGGACGTCATGATGTGAAATAGGAGTGGGTTTCGTGCCTTTGCAGACTATGTGGTCGTTGGGTGTAGGATTTGTGATGGCAAAAAAATCTCCGTGATTATGGGGCTCTTGCCACTGGGAGTGCAGTGAAAAGTGCATTGTTGTGCTATCGCATGCAGATCTCCTCCTAACAAGACAGAATAAGAAATTAATAAGTGCGTTTACCTTAGGAGAAATTAGAATTATATTTCTTCTATACCACATAACCTCATACTATTTTGTAATACTCTTATAAATTAATTAACAAATTGAATAATTAAAACAAAATCACTTTGATGAATAACATTTATATTTTTAAAAATGAGAAAAAATGTAATATTTATTTTTAAATGTAACAAAGATTTTGTTTTTTTTTGTGTTTAATGTCTGACTATTGTACACATTTGGGCTAATGCAGACGATGGGATGATTTATAGCGTATGAAAATGCCAAGTCCTGGCCGGGAATCGAACCCGGGTCCTCGGGGTGAAAACCCAGTACGCTATCAACTAGGCCACCGAGGCGGCATGAAACAAAGATAGCAAAACTTACTTATTAATTATAACAAGTTACAAATGTCATTGAAGACTAAAATTTGGCAACTAAATGAAATCATTCTTAAAGTAGGCTTTATAAAAATTTATAAGAATTATGGAAATATTGTAACGAGTTCTACAAATGGTACTTCAATACGGTTAAGGAAGTCACCTAATAGAAGCAAGTACATGATTCTATGATCCACCAGTAATACCATATCATACCCATTTAGATCCACAACATAATTGTTCTTAAAAAGGTTTTTCATTTTCTTTTTTTAACATCACTACTATTTTATTTTTTTATATTTTGCTCTCAATTCTAAATTTACTAATTTTGCGGGTTATTTGGTACTGGTAGAGAATATTTTTAATTAGCTGGAATAAAAAGACATTTCCGGTTAATTATTATAAAAATTATGAAGGTAAGCTATTTTAAAATTTATAACTACGGTTTATATGGTTTTTCAAATTCAAATACTAAAGAAGAAATTATTTTCGAAATTGTTATAAGAACGTGTTATTGGTATTATTAGTAAATGCGTGCAAGTTTTTTTTATTGAAGTCTACATTTTTACACAGTGAACTTTGTATATTCATTTATATATTAAAAGATCCTCTTTGTTAACTCAATCCAACTTATTTTGTGTAAGAGATTATTAAAGAAACGTTATGAAATATTCCATCAATAAAGTGTAAAAATGGGATAAAACCAACTTTATATCCTCTATATGTTATCGTTGTGTCATTACTTTCAAAAGATGCAAAAAGTTGAAGTTTGTTAAATTATAATTGTTGTTATAGTGGAAGGTGAGAACACAGCCGTCAGGTTTTTAATGTAATTTAAATGGAGAAACATGTCAAAAGTTAGGTACACTAATTTTACAATAGATGAAGCCTACAAATTCAATTTTATATCATTTCTTGCACATATATCATAGAGTGTTTTCATACATTTTTGTTTATTTAGCAATAATAATTTTTTTTAATTATAAACTTTTTACGTTTTTTTATTGATATTAATCATAAGCAATAATTTGTTTTTTATTCTTAAACTAAAGATAATTCAATTAAAATTCATCATTCTACTCACCTAATCGTTAGAAATACTAGTCTAAAATGACATGTCTCTATTATTTTTAGTTTCTGAGAAAAGTGTATATATCAAACATTCGAAAAAACACATTTACAGATTTTTTTCACAATATTTTATAACTAAAACCCTTCTGGAACGTATTCCTTACAGACACTATCTTCTTTTTTTCTTTTCGAAAATCATGTTTTAATTTCTTCTTGTTTTCTTCTTTGTCAGTTTTTTTAATCCTGTTATAGTCTATTTGAATAATTCCGCCAATCTTGTACTTTCCGGAAATTATAGCCTCACTACACAGTCTCTCAAAAACATTAGTTTTAGAAACGGACCCATCTTTAAAGCTAAGTACTGCATCAGTTACATCAAGTTTTAAAGTCTTTAGGCCTGAAAATGTAGTTTTAGGAAGCCTTCATGGGGTTCTGTATCTTTTAATGCAAGCAGTGATTTAGTAAGTGATTTAGTAATATTGATCAGTCTCAATGGCTTCCATCACTGGTTCTGGTAAAGGGTTTTTATGTTTGTACTCTAACAATGTTAAACTTGCACCATGTAACACTACCAGAAGGGCAACATGTGTCTAATATTTTAAGAAAGTCTGAAACCTACAAAATGTTATATTTAACAAATATAAATGTTTCCATCGAAATATATCTAATCGTGATTCATGTTTAGTCAGGAACATGGAGTAAGCAAAGTAAGTTTAGGATTTATTACGGAATAGAATCATCAGTAAGATGTATAGAACAGGCACAACCGTTAAATACTGATCGATTTAATTTTTGACTTGCCATTTTTTTCTATTATTTCAATGTTTTGTGTCTTAACATATACAAAAGTGATTTTTTATGTAGACAAGAAATCATCCCTTTATCTACTTCTATAAAGATCTCAATAACTTATGTTCGCACACTATTGAAGACCCCTTGATCTCTATTGGGGGAGGTTCTTTTCTTAAATATACTTTTTTCCGGCGAAAAACCTTTAAGGTTATCATCGCCGATCAAGGCCCTGGATACTATCTAAGAAATGTTTGAAATATTCTACCAATAAAGCGCAAAATAGAGATAAAACGAACTTTATATACTCTATATTTAATCTCTGTGTCTTTACGCAAAAAGACAAAAATGTTGAAGTGTGTTAAATTATTTTGTTATTATATTATATTTATTGTTATATTGTTTAAATGCATATGTTTTTTGCTCATAAATTTTTAAATATCACTGAAATTTGATTTACAGCTGACAAATTGATTCAGAAAAAATTAAAGTAATTTAAATGATTTAAAATATTACAAAACTGCCACAAAATAATAAAATTACAACTAATTGCTAAATTTTAGTCGAAGTAGTTTTCTTTCATTTCAGGTTGTAATATTATAGGTGAAACACTTTTCTTATCGATTATTCCAATTTTTATATTATAGCTGTTTTCTTTTTTTAATACTTTTAGTACGTCTTTTCTATTCATACTTTATGTTTTCTGTCTTAAATGTTTTAATGTAATTTTTCTTTATTAATGATATTTATTGACAAATTAAATGTCTGTAAGGAACAGATAGAAACCTAATTAAACTTATTAACTTATTTACGTAGTTGTAGCTTAAGTTTCAATAATTATTAATAATTATTAAAATTACGTTTTATAAATGAATATAATTAACCAAACATGATCGATAAACAATTTTAAAATTTATTGTTATATATAAGTTGCAGCTGCAGTTTCAAGGTCATTGTTAATGGAACGTTTAGATATATAAAGGAACATACGGTGTAATAAGTACATTCTGACTTTGGAACTCATCCGACAGGTGTAAGTAACCGATTCGTAGACGTTGTATTAAATTATATAAATATATAATTTGTGCAAAATGTTATAGTAAATTTGACTATAATGTATTCTTGGTATATTTAGCTTTGATCCAATGTTCCAAAAAAACAGCACAATTTAAATTTCACAAATATAATCGTAACGTTAGTTTGTAATATTAATTGTTTTTGTAGATGACATTTTATAGAACAAAAATAATTTTTCTTATTTTTTTTTGTATCCATGCTTTTTTCCGTATTTTTCTGGAAATAAATTTTAAGTTGACTGAATGTATCTTAAGATTATTTGTTTTTTACAATTTTCTAATCGTACATAGGAAAATAATAAAAAAACTCAATAAATTGATTTGCTGATTTTAATTTGCTGATTTTGATTGGCTTATATTTTAACATTTGGAGAAAATTTTTCACCAAGTTATGTTAAATTGCCTAAACTTTCATTGGTTTTTTAAATTACATGGGTCATTTATGAGAATTAATTTCATTTTATCGTCTGTTTTGGACATTGTTTATGACCGGTACACTACAAAATTTTTCTCGTGCGGTATCTGGCAGTTCTGTGTGTGTGTGTGTGTGTGTGTGTGTGTGTGTGTGTGTGTGTGTGTGTGTGTGTGTGTGTGTGTGTGTGTGTGTGTGTGTGTGTGTGTGTGTGTGTGTGTGTGTGTGTGTGTGTGTGTGTGTGTGTGTGTAATTTATACTTGTTTTAAGAAATCTCCAATGCATTAATTTCAACTTATTTTATCACTGATTTTATATAATGAATTCCTACTTTAAAAACATTAAATTTTTTTACAAATGTTACTAGACAAGGATTTATAAATACATGAAATATAAAAGTGGTTTTATGATATTAGCGAGTTGAATTTTTTTAATGTAATTTTATTCTTTTAATTTTCCTTATGACAATTTACTTACTCCACATTACACAACTGCGTTGCATGTACATTAATTAACACATGGGTGAGAACTATTTCTATATTTTATACTGTCTGTGTTCCAGACTCAACTATGTTCAAGCCTACTACTCTTATCCTTATCACTCTGGCCGTCGCCTTAGTGGTCTCAGTGTCTGCTGAAGACAACACCGAAGAAAGGGAAAGGAGAAGCCCAGGTGCTAAGCAATTCTTTCAAAAAGTAGGAAATGGATTTAAAAAATTCATAGGTCACTTTGATCACCTTGGAGCTGAAGTATCTAATAACGGTGTAAAAGCTGACTTTGTAGCACACACAGGTTAAAAAACATGTTGTATGCCAGTAAAGAATTGTAATAAATGATAATAACATGAAATTTTCTTGTAAACTGTAGTGTTAATTTTCTATTGAATAGAGCTGTTTAAGTTTTCAGAGCTGATAACAACGATATGAAATTTGGTTTGTTGGTGTTTAGGAATTTGATACACAAGTTTTGTAAATATTTGAATAAATTAACCTAGCAGCTCTACTTGTTATCATAGAGCTGGGGTTAATTCTAGTGTAAATTTCTAAGTTAATACTGTATTACTCAATATTATTGTAGCCTGCCTTCTTTTCGCAATGTAACCAAGTCATTAAAACTTAATTTCGTATACAAATGTTTTTAAAGATTTTATAATGGCATTGAAAACATTGAAAAAAGTTGAGCCGCCATCATGGTAAGCCCAAAATCGTTGCACACAATTGTATCGCTGACCTGACGAAATCGGTGTTCCAACTTTTTGTTTCTTTTTAATTGTGATTACGCCATCCTAATCAACGTTACAATCTGCGTTAAAATCGAAACTGTGATTAAGTCTCTCGAATGTAACTGATACAGTGGTGCTTCATGACAATAGCTAACGGACTTTTCAATACCATCAAATTTAGAAGAGAAATACGAAATGGACTTTTCTATGTAAAATTCTCAAATTATGTTAAATTCAGTAGGCTTTAGTAAAAATTGAAGTCAAATTAATATATATATATATATATATGTGTGTGTGTGTGTGTGTGTGTGTGTGTGTGTGTGTGTGTGTGTGTGTGTGTGTGTGTGTGTGTGTGTGTGTGTGTGTGTGTGTGTGTGTGTGTGTGTTTGTGTGTGTGTGTGTGTGTGTGTGTGTGTGTGTGTGTGTGTGTGTGTGTGTGTGTGTGTGTGTGTGTGTGTGTGTGTGTGTGTGTGTGTGTGTGTGTGTGTGTGTGTGTGTGTGTGTGTGTGTGTGTGTGTGTGTGTGTGTGTGTGTGTGTGTGTGTGTGTGTGTGTGTGTGTGTGTGTGTGTGTGTGTGTGTGTGTGTGTGTGTGTGTGTGTGTGTGTGTGTGTGTGTGTGTGTGTGTGTGTGTGTGTGTGTGTGTGTGTGTGTGTGTGTGTGTGTGTGTGTGTGTGTGTGTGTGTGTGTGTGTGTGTGTGTGTGTGTGTGTGTGTGTGTGTGTGTGTGTGTGTAGTGGGTGTGTGTATTTATTTGAGATCCTCAGCTAAAGGAGATATGAACTTAAATTCTTGAGATATTTACAGTAGTGGATAAAGTAATGATATCTTGTTTTGTCTACATAATATTATCTATTATTATTATAATTATAATTATTATATTATTATTATAATTATTATAATAATTATAATTATTATTATTTATTTATATTATTATTATTATTATATTATTATTATTATTATTATTTATTATATTATTATTATAATTATTATTTATTGTGTATATCTTCAGATATGAAAATCAAATAATTGAAAGCAATTGAGTAGCAATAGATAGATAGTTTACTATTTCAGGATTATGCCTGTTCCACTAATTACTCATTCTGTTTGTCACTAAAAGAAAAGTTCATCAGATTTAAAAATAATATAAGTTAGCAGCATTCTCTTCTAAATATGAATAACAACCTAGACGAGGCCGGAGACCTTTTTTGTGGATAATACATTCTCCGGCCTGTTATTAGTTCTCTGATACAAGTCAGGTAAGTTAAAAGGTGGATTTAAAACCCTCTTTTATACTAGTACAGATTCATCTGTCAGGCATTACACCGTCTTTTATACTAGTACAGATTCATCTGTCAGTCATTACACTCTCTTTTATACTAGTACAGATTCATCCGTCAGGCATTTACTAGTACAAGTTCATCTGTCAAGAATTACACTCTCTTTTATACTAGTACAGGTTCATCTGTCAGGCATTACACCCTCTTTTATACTAGTACAGATTCATCTGTCAGGCATTACACCCTCTTTTATACTAGTACAGGTTCATCTGTCAGGCATTACACCCTCTTTTATACTAGTACAGGTTCATCTGTCAGGCATTACACCCTCTTTTATACTAGTACAGGTTCATCTGTCAGGCATTACACCCTCTTTTATACTAGTACAGGTTCATCTGTCAGGCATTACACCCTCTTTTATACTAGTACAGATTCATCCGTCAGGCATTTACTAGTACAAGTTCATCTGTCAAGAATTACACTCTCTTTTATACTAGTACAGGTTCATCTGTCAGGCATTACACCCTCTTTTATACTAGTACAGGTTCATCTGTCAGGCATTACACCCTCTTTTATACTAGTACAGGTTCATCTGTCAGGCATTACACCCTCTTTTATACTAGTACAGGTTCATCTGTCAGGCATTACACCCTCTTTTATACTAGTACAGGTTCATCTGTCAGGCATTACACCCTCTTTTATACTAGTACAGGTTCATCTGTCAGGCATTACACTCTCTTTTATACTAGTACAGGTTCATCTGTCAGGCATTACACCCTCTTTTATACTAGTACAGGTTCATCTGTCAGGCATTACACCCTCTTTTATACTAGTACAGGTTCATCTGTCAGGCATTACACCCTCTTTTATACTAGTACAGGTTCATCTGTCAGGCATTACACCCTCTTTTATACTAGTACAGGTTCATCTGTCAGGCATTACACCCTCTTTTATACTAGTACAGGTTCATCTGTCAGGCATTACACCCTCTTTTATACTAGTACAGATTCATCCGTCAGGCATTTACTAGTACAAGTTCATCTGTCAAGAATTACACTCTCTTTTATACTAGTACAGGTTCATCTGTCAGGCATTACACTCTCTTTTATACTAGTACAGATTCATCTGTCAGGCATTACACCCTCTTTTATACTAGTACAGGTTCATCTGTCAGGCATTACACTCTCTCTTATACTAGTACAAGTTCATCTGTCAGTCATACTGTAACGTGTATGCCTTCAGAAAGTAGTCTAGTTTCTCGTATTTTAGTTAATCAAGATTTTGACAGATTTCAATGAACATTTTATGGTTGTTAAATATAAGTTTTTTACGTTTCAATTTACCTTAAACTACTATACACTTATTCGAAAGAAATGGCACAAGTCGAAATGTCTGATTTATTTAAAAAAAATATTTTTCGACGTTAAGGAAAAGAACATAGTTTCTGTATATTTCTTGGCTATTTTTTTGTTGTCTTGCATACACTATAAAATGGAAAACCAATGTTAGACAAATTTCTTATTGAATGTCTGCTAGTTACGTTATTATGTTTGCTGTCCACTGTAAATCTACTTGGCGGATTTTCATGAAGACAGTTAATTTTAAAAAAATAACTTAGCCATAGTGGATTTTCGGCTATCTCGAACTTTTATGAGCCGATTTGAAGTGAAATTACAGGCAAATAAAATGCTTGATTTATTTAAAACGGATTATATTCACGAGCTATAAACATAAAATGGATTAAGTTGAATTTATTTAATGCACAATTTTACTGGTAGAGAGCTGTTCTTTAAGTAATAAAGTGGTTTTTTGCTTTCACAACAATTAAAATTTAAATATCAAAAATTTAGAAGTAGTTGATAAGAATAATAAATTGTACTAACAATAATAATTTAGCAATTAGGAGCCTGTAACGTTATAACAGAAAACTCATAGGCCATAGTCAAATTTTTAAATTGAAAATTACTTTAAAATTGTAACATATACTACTAATACCCAAATGAATGAATAATCGATTAAAATTATTAAAATTCACTAATTAAATATAATTAAATAAAACAAGCTAAAAGGATAATCGCTTAAGTAAATGTTCAATACGGAGGACAAGGTCTCACAATTATAGAAAATGTATATATGTAATCAGTGAAACAAATAATGCATAAGGTGACAATGAGTAATCGAAATTATATTATATTGTTATAGTGCGCTCTCTCTCTCTCTCTCTCTCTCTCTCTCTCTCTCTCTCTCTCTCTCTCTCTCTCTCTCTCTCTCTCTCTCACACACACACACACAACTATAATTTTTAATTCTTTAAGTTAACATTTTGGAACGGTAGGTAAAACGGATTTAGTTGAGCGAAACTCATAATTATTATTAGTATAAGCCTATGTACTAATAAACAACAATTTTATGGCTTACGAAAACAACAATTTTAAATAATACAACTACGGAAGTAAATAATAATAAATTATTTACACATCTGGTTTCAAGAAATAACTACTTAATTTGTAAATAAACATATTATTATATTTTAGGTTTACTGGCAGATGTAAATATCTATCGCAATTATTAGTTATTAAAAATGAAATAAAAATGTATATTATATTCTATAACGCCTAACTGCCTGTCTATTTTCCCATATAGAGGGTATTCTTATGTGGCAGACTTATTGTTAACGTCTACCTGAAATGTAAGAAATACGCTCTGTACAGGAAAACCTTAATTATTTACATACAAAAAGATAACAGCAACATGTTCTGCAGTTAGGGTTTTTCGTTTTAGTATTTCACAATAACTTTTTTTCATTTAAAATTTTATACCAGACTTGAGTTATGAATTTATATATTGATAACATTTTTGTAAAATCTGATAAAATTAAACCAATATTTAGTTTAAGTTACGTCTTTTATACTAGTACAGATTCATCTGTCAGTCATTACAATCTCTTTTATACTAGTACAGATTCATCCGTCAGGCATTTACTAGTACAGGTTCATCTGTCAGGCATTACTTTCTCTTTTATACTAGTACAGGTTCATCTGTCAGGCATTACACTCTCTTTTATACTAGTACAGGTTCATCTGTCAGGCATTACACTCTCTTTTATACTAGTACAGGTTCATCTGTCAGGCATTACAGGCATTACCTCTTTTATACTAGTACAGGTTCATCTGTCAGGCATTACACTCTCTTTTATACTAGTACAGGTTCATCTGTCAGGCATTACACTCTCTTTTATACTAGTACAGGTTCATCTGTCAGGCATTACACTCTCTTTATACTAGTACAGGTTCATCTGTCAGGAATTACACTTCTCTTTTATACTAGTACAGGTTCATCTGTCAGGCATTACACTCTCTTTTATACTAGTACAGGTTCATCTGTCAGGCATTACACTCTCTTTTATACTAGTACAGGTTCATCTGTCAGGCATTACACTCTCTTTTATACTAGTACAGATTCATCTGTCAGGCATTACACTCTCTTTTATACTAGTACAGGTTCATCTGTCAGGCATTACACTCTTTTTATTAGTATATCTGTCAGTATACTAGTACAGGTTCATCTGTCAGGCATTACACCCCTCTTTATACTACTAGTACAGGTTATCTGTCAGGTTCATTCTTCTTTTATACTAGTACAGGTTCAATGTCAGGCATTACACTCTCTTTATACTAGTACAGGTT
This sequence comes from Callitettix versicolor, assembly GCA_022606455.1. Classification (NCBI taxonomy): domain Eukaryota; kingdom Metazoa; phylum Arthropoda; class Insecta; order Hemiptera; family Cercopidae; genus Callitettix; species Callitettix versicolor. The sequence continues at coordinate 799,250 of CM040189.1, read as the reverse complement.
CATCTGTCAGGCATTACACCTCTTTTATACTAGTACAGGTTCATCTGTCAGGCATTACACTCTCTTTTATACTAGTACAGGTCAGGCATTTACTAGTACAAGTTCATCTGTCAGGCATTACACTCTCTTTTTATACTAGTACAGGTTCATCTGTCAGGCATTACACCTCTTTTATACTAGTATTCATCTGTCAGTCATTACATACTAGTACAGATTCATCCGTCAGGCATTACAAGTTCATCTGTCAAGAATTATACTTTATACTAGTACAGGTTCATCTGTCAGGCATTACACCCTCATAGTACAGGTTCATCTGTCAGGCATTCTCTTTTATACTAGTACAGATTCATCTGTCAGGCATTACACCCTCTCTTTATACTAGTACAGGTTCATCTGTCAGGCATTACACTCTCTCTTATACTAGTACAAGTTCATCTGTCAGTCATACTGTAACGTGTATGCCTTCAGAAAGTAGTCTAGTTTCTCGTATTTTAGTTAATCAAGATTTTGACAGATTTCAATGAACATTTTATGGTTGTTAAATATAAGTTTTGTACGTTTCAATTTACCTTAAACTACTTTACACCTATTCGAAAGAAATGGCACAAGTCGAAATGTCTGATTTATTTAAAAAAAATATTTTTCGACGTTAAGGAAAAGAACATAGTTTCTGTATATTTCTTGGCTATTTTTTTGTTGTCTTGCATACACTATAAAATGGAAAACCAATGTTAGACAAATTTCTTATTGAATGTCTGCTAGTTACGTTATTATGTTTGCTGTCCACTGTAAATCTACTTGGCGGATTTTCATGAAGACAGTTAATTTTAAAAAATAACTTAGCCATAGTGGATTTTCGGCTATCTCGAACTTTTATGAGCCGATTTGAAGTGAAATTACAGGCAAATAAAATGCTTGATTTATTTAAAACGGATTATATTCACGAGCTATAAACATAAAATGGATTAAGTTGAATTTATTTAATGCACAATTTTACTGGTAGAGAGCTGTTCTTTAAGTAATAAAGTGGTTTTTTGCTTTCACAACAATTAAAATTTAAATATCAAAAATTTAGAAGTAGTTGATAAGAATAATAAATTGTACTAACAATAATAATTTAGCAATTAGGAGCCTGTAACGTTATAACAGAAAACTCATAGGCCATAGTCAAATTTTTAAATTGAAAATTACTTTAAAATTGTAACATATACTACTAATACCCAAATGAATGAATAATCGATTAAAATTATTAAAATTCACTAATTAAATATAATTAAATAAAACAAGCTAAAAGGATAATCGCTTAAGTAAATGTTCAATACGGAGGACAAGGTCTCACAATTATAGAAAATGTATATATGTAATCAGTGAAACAAATAATGCATAAGGTGACAATGAGTAATCGAAATTATATTATATTGTTATAGTGCGCTCTGTCTCTCTCTCTCTCTCTCTCTCTCTCACACACACACACACACACAACTATAATTTTTAATTCTTTAAGTTAACATTTTGGAACGGTAGGTAAAACGGATTTAGTTGAGCGAAACTCATAATTATTATTAGTATAAGCCTATGTACTAATAAACAACAATTTTATGGCTTACGAAAACAACAATTTTAAATAATACAACTACGGAAGTAAATAATAATAAATTATTTACACATCTGGTTTCAAGAAATAACTACTTAATTTGTAAATAAACATATTATTATATTTTAGGTTTACTGGCAGATGTAAATATCTATCGCAATTATTAGTTATTAAAAATGAAATAAAAATGTATATTATATTCTATAACGCCTAACTGCCTGTCTATTTTCCCATATAGAGGGTATTCTTATGTGGCAGACTTATTGTTAACGTCTACCTGAAATGTAAGAAATACGCTCTGTACAGGAAAACCTTAATTATTTACATACAAAAAGATAACAGCAACATGTTCTGCAGTTAGGGTTTTTCGTTTTAGTATTTCACAATAACTTTTTTTCATTTAAAATTTTATACCAGACTTGAGTTATGAATTTATATATTGATAACATTTTTGTAAAATCTGATAAAATTAAACCAATATTTAGTTTAAGTTAGCTTAAGAAACAGAATTCATTTAATGATAGTGCTAAGGCATAATTATTCTATTTGTGGTGATAATTTCCATCCAGGTGTATGAGCATATAACTGTACATGTGCATGTCCATTTGTACCGAGTATTAAATTGACAATTTCTTATAAAATAAGGTAACTTCTGGAATATGTTGTTTTCAAGGTCTATATTTATCAATAAAAAACTAAATAAAAATGAAAAAAGTAACCTTCAAGAATATTAATAAACTAGTCTTTGCGGAAACTGTCGCCAAAAACCTGAAATTAATTTATTTTTGCAAAACTTGTTTTTTATGTTTTAGCTTACATTTCAGAAATGAGGATTTAAAGAATTTGAAATAAAGCACCGCTTTTTTATGTTCAGTAAGTAAGTATTTTAATATTTAATTTAGAACAATTCCGTCATATAATATATACTAATATAGATCGTAATTTATTATTGAAAATATCAATTCGACTTTGATAATAGGCCTATGTAGTTATGTTAAATATTGAAATATATCGATGACATAAGTACATCTCAAGGCCGCCGTTGCGAAAGAGGTAATGTTTCGATATCGTTTAATATATATAGAAGAACTTTTAATAAACAAGTACATTCTGATCTCGAAAATCACCTAATAGAAGTAAGTATCTGATTATATAACATGTAATATTATTTCATATTGATAAAAATACACAACATAATTGTTTTCCAAGAGGTTTTATAATGTATTATTTAAAATAATTACGAGTTTTTTTTATAATAGTTTACTTTTGATACAATTTATTGTGGTCTCAAACATGACAATATATAGTTTTATTTTCAAAATTACCTAATTTTAGACACTGGTAACTGTTGAATAATTTTTTAGAAATTATTATAAGAATTATGAAAGTAAGTTAATTTAAAAATTTAGATGTGGAGTTTAAATGGTTTCTTGAACGCAAATTCGAAAGAATGGATCATGTTTAGCATTTGTCTTGGAAACATCTAATTGGTGTTATTAGCAACTGCCTTCATATTTTCATTTTAAATGTTTCTCAGTTGTACATAACAAACTGTGTTGATTAATTTATATAATAAATGAACTTCTTTAGTAACCTAACTCATCCTCACCTACCTATGGTATTATTTAGAGAATAATATTACGATATTTTAAAATTTTATTTAGAATATTATATTTAAAAAAAGTTATTTAAAATAATAGTATTGGTAAAGTAAACAACTTGTCTTTAATGATTCATGCTAATTAATTTGTACATTAATTCACTGCCTATACAAAACCATAGATAACTGATTATATATTTGTAATATTTAAGTTATTTATTTCATAGGGCAATTTAAAATTGTGACAATTAAGAAAAGCGACAAGTTTTGAAGATATAAGATACAGAGATTTTATTTATTCTTTAGAAATGTTCAACTTTCAGTTTGTAACATGGTTAACTGATGGTGCTTGAATGATCGTCTTCTATAAACAAGATTATTGCGTCTGCAGGTATTATTGAGACACACACACACGCACACACAGAGTTAATTATATATATATATATATATATATATATATATATATATATATATATATACATATACACGTATATCAATTATAAGTTAATTTTTCATGATTTTTTTTCTATTTTTGTATGTCTAAAAGGAAAAGAGAAAGTTTTTGAAATATTTTCCAATCTCATTTAACCAACAAGTTATTTTTTTCAGTGAAAACAATTTTACAGGTGCAATATAAAGAGAAGCCAGTATAAAGAGATTATCATTAATATAATTAAACAGAAAATGTTATGTTTATTAATAATGCATTTTATTATATTGTTTAATATTAATAAGTACGTAACTATTATTGTTTGTTATAAGAAAGTGTTTTTCAGAGAATACAATATATAAATAATTAAAACATTTTTTATGTACATTTGTAATGAATCATACACTTGCTTAACGATTCTTTTTGTCATCTATGCTTATAAAGGATAAGAACAGATTTTTCTCAAAAGAAATGTACTGTAATTATTGGTTACAGACATTAAAATGAAAGCCACTCTTGCTCTGGTTGTCCTCGTTGCAATGGTCATGGCAGCCTCTGCTGAAGAAGGCGAGAGGGAAGCGAGGAGCCCCAAAAGTATTTTTAATAAAATAAAAGATGGCGTTGTAAACATCGGGAGACAAATTGGAGCTATCGGTGGTGAGTTTCACGCAAGGGATGGCGAAATTGGAGGCAGTGGATTCATCAGAAGGAAAGGAGCAACTGTAATCTAATTATGCAAATGTATTTGACACTAAACAAGTAGTAAAGGAAAATATTAAAATTAACATCGCTGTATTTATGGTTTTTTTGATATGAGTGTATATAAGTGTAAAAATTGAGTGTAAATATAAATTGAGTGTATAGTACAACTAATATTAAATTATGCATTGACAGCTCAAAAGTGGTAGACCACTCTTCAGGCAATTGTAGACAAATCTGAAGTTTTTTTAAGTACACTATTTAAACTTAAATTTCGATAGTCCCCTATCCGGATGATAATTAAGACTAAAATAGTTATTTTTGATATATTTAGTGTGTAAATTAGAAAACTTTTGATCAGATCTTTAAGAAAATTCTAATTTAAAAGTTTTTTGAATTAAAAAGGATGTTTAATATTGTCACACATATGTAGTAAAAATTAGTCCACGAATCCAACTCTCATTGGTATCAGTCGTTCGTATAATATTTACGAATATGTTCAGTGGTACACACAATTAATGTCTTAGAGCGCGTGCGCGAACACACACGCCCCTCCCACACACATTAACAGGAAAAATGTAAGACAAACCTGAGAAAATATGCTTACTTACATGAATAAAAGCAGATGATTTCTCATCTATTTTATCTCAAGTACGACAGATTTTGAATAATAATAAACAAATTTAATTTATTGAAATACGATCATTTGAAATTGTTAGATGTAGTTTAACGAATAATTACTGTAGTTGAAAGAAAGCTATGGTTATCGCAACCATACCAAGCCATGGGCATGCTGTGCTGTCAAAAGCGTTATGTTAGCAAAGATTGGGTATGTTATTGGGTGTAATATACTTAATGAAATCTGTGATGGGCACTGTAAAATTTGTACGAATGCATACATTTTAAATATTTTATACCAAAGAATATTTCGGTATATATATATATATATATATATATATATATATATATATATATATATATATATATGGTATATATGGTATATATAACATATATATTAACAGTCTACATCACTTAGCCAAGTATTAAACTTTATAAAATTATAAAAAGACAATTATAGACTAATGTAATAATGGAATTATTAAATTACTAAAAATCACTAGGAAAAACAAAGATATTTTTATTGACGTTTAGGAAAACAACAGCTCGTAACTCTAGAAACATAATTAACCAAAATTCATAGCTTTGTTCAATGAAAAGATAAAAGCCCTTAGTTAGTAAAAAATCAAAAATTAAAATCACAATAATTTAATTTTGAATAATAAGAAAGAAAAGGCAAGCACCATCTCCAATCATAGGTATAACAGTTTGGGGGTACTAACATTCGTTGACTTTGATATCTTCTATGGACATATTTTTTCATTTTTTTAACTACAAAGTATACCTAATTACACAATCAAAATGTCACTAATATTATTACTACTGTTTAACACTGGAACAGTAAAAAAAAGTTAACTAATATAAAATCACTGGCAATAATAATTTGGACCGTCGTTTTAAATTGAATCTTCGATGTTCGCAAATGGTAAAAGTAAATACCTAAATATTTAAATTTAATTTGAATATAACCTCCTCAGACCCCCACGTAAGCCTACTTATTTTGTAAGTTTAATTACACAATAAAAATTGCATTAATTTTATTACTACTGGTTAACACTAAAGAAGTAAAACATTTTGCATAATGTAAAATTAATGGTATTAATTCGTTGTAACGTCGTTTTAAATTTATCGTACAATGTACATTGTTGTAAGAAGATTTAGAGTCTCTAGCTGTACATCGACTATTATTTTTGGACTGGGTAAGTAGTTTAATGGCGTTCATATCATTTTTTGTAAAATTCTTTCTTAGAGCACCTCTACATTATTGTAAGAAGGTACCCTGAAAAGTTTAAGTATCTAGCTGTAATTGTCTCGGCTTTACATTGATTATTAAAGTCGGAATAAGTAAATAGTTTAAAGGAGTTAAAATCGAAATTTTGCAAATTTCTTGATACACTCGTAAACAATGAATCGAAGGTTCCTTCCAAATATCAAGTCTGTAGCTATTATAGTTTGGGCTGTGCGTTGATTATGAATCAGGATTTCTTCATTTATAAGTATTGATTTAAATAATTTTTTCATAAATTTTTGATTTATTTCCAGTGACTAATTACTCTCGCTTATCTATCGATATATTGTATGTAATTAACTCAGTAAATCAAACCACAACTGAGTAGAAAATCATTTAATAAACATCTTTCAATTTATGTATAATTATTTGGGCCATTACTGCACTATTACTTACGTAATAATTTTATTAAATATCAAAAATTTAATATCATTATTCTATGAAGTGGCATGTAACTAAATAATTTACGACGTAGGACTTCCAATCAAATAACTTAAGGAAACATTCGTAATAAAAAATATAGAAAACTAATTAAAATCGTAAATATTTTGAAACAATAAGACTAAAATAATTTGGTGCCTTACTTACTTACTAATTAATTTGGTGCAAAGGCTTACTACTTTTAATGCATTAAATTTCAAACATAATAAATATACTGAAACTAATTGGTTTTTGAAGTAAAGGAATAACAGTATTATTAGGTCTACATTTCTTAGATACAAAATTAATTGAGAACATTTTTCATCCAAAAAAATGTAATAGTTTTTTATTTTCCATAACTACATTTCCTATTATTTCTGTGTTTTAATATGAACTGGAACTTTAATAAGAAAATTTTATGTAGCCCACTAAAAAGAAAATTGTATTAAATACTTTTTTAAAGTTAATGTTAATGTGAAATGGTAAATGTATAAGTGTTATATATTACTAAAATATCTACGTTTAGAACAAAATATAACAAAGTTCCATATATTGCCTCCAGATAGCAAGAATTGTATTTTCTTCTGTTGTATAACTGCTGCCAATTTATTCGTGTTAAAAATTTTCAGCTAGATATAATATATAATAAATAGCAAAAAATCAGTGAATTGAATTATTTTTTTAGAAATTTTCTATAACAAGTGCAAGGAAATGGAGGTTTCGTTAGTAATAATTAAAAATAAGTAAAATATGTTGCCAAGGACGTGCTGCACTCTAGAGGAAATATTTATAATTACATTACTTGGATCGGATATGCTGCACTTAACACTGATTCAACTCAATCGAGTGCTGCTTTTTCTGTTTCGGTTATCATAAATAATGACTAAACATGTTTAACTCTTTGTTGTAAAAATTTGTAAAGCTTTTTCTACTTGTACCAATGCTCAAACACATTCATAGATTTTAACATAAATAATACGGTTTTTGTGTATATTTTAACCCGCGTTTCAACTATTAGATTGTGTTTATCAAATTTTTTTTATTCATAGATACGTCTATAAAAACATTCACACCAACATTCAATTTCAGATTTCCCAAGGATAGATAGATTAATTTCTTTTAGAAACATCAACTTATACTTCAACTCCTTAAAGTAAAGTTTTTGGAAACGATTTGTTAGTTAGCATTTAGAACAGATGAATAAATTTAAAAACAATATTTTTAGATTCTGACTTTCCACGACTCAACAAAATTAGCCTAACGAAGGTATTCAATTTATACCTTTATTTCAACCTCAGCTTTGAATTTTTTTGAAATAATTTCTTTGTAATCAACTATCACCTATGACCCTACATAATTTATATAAAATTTTAACATTAATGATGAAAAATTTTGAAAAAATCATTTTAACCATTTCATCAAAATTCATATATATATATATATATATATATATATATATATATAAGTGAAAAAATCTAAAATTAAAACTAGAGCGTTTGTAGAAACGAGTACTTGGAAAACGTGGTCAGGAAATAAATAAATCTATTTACTTGGTATTAATTCGATTTCTTATGTATTATTAAAATAGGCCTATACGTGTATTTACTATTATTCTATTAGAAAACATATTTGAGTGACACAGTTTATTTAAAATTGTACAGTCAGTCATTTATACGCTAGTGAAATAATATTCTTTTAAAATAAGTCATACATTCATACGAGTGTCCATCAGGTATTGCGTGGTATTACTGTTGAATGTGTCAGATTTGAATTTATACTATTGTTTTGTTCTCTTATCTTTAATATTATTTTATTAAAATGAAGGAAATTGATTCAAGAGATGAGAGAATGTTGTAAATAGTTATTGTTAAAAGTAACAATCACAAATAAAAGGTAAGTAGGCTACCTTACATGTTCATTTTGCAAATCCATGTTTTCGCCTGATTCTCTATTATTAATTATTCATAGTAACATTTTTCACAGATACTTCCTTCAGCAACTGTTAGTTCATTCCTATTTCTGTCGTTAAAGGAAACTTTCTTTTACTTCTTATTAAAATAATATATTTATATATATTTTGTGTTTACTTCAGTTGTTAAAGATGATGAAATAAGTGATTGTACCAACTTTTCTGGTAACCATTTCAAACCTGAAAGACATTTATACTACAATTATCACCGTTACAATAATAATTACTTGTAAACAATTAAATATCAACAAATAAAATAAAAGAAGGAACAATTAAAAATACAATATCTATGAATGGATGAATCAGATAGCGCAAAGAATAATATATACAATTGTTATTTATTGCCAATCAGAAATTAATTTTTAGATACAGAATAAAGTAAATTAAATAGAAATGTATGTTATAGTTTCATTTAAAATATCATATCATTTAGGGAAATTTAATTTGTTTAGATTAATACTTCCAAACGGAACGAAACAAGATAAAGTCTCTAAAATAAAGAAGAATTAAAATATCAATTAAAACTTGAAAATAATTACTATTCATAAATTAATAAGAACCACATAGAAAAGAAGTTTTCTAATGTTCCAATGGAAACTTTTGGAAGTTTAACAAACAATTTAACGCTAAAACTTGAAGGATAAGTTAACTTGTATAAAAAGGGACTTTGCACCGAGTATATGTAGGCCTTGGTTAGATCCTGGGGGATAACCGATTACTAGTGAGCCCCAAACTGATAACACACTCACGTAAAGATGCACGCTTAATGAGTTCAGGAAATTCATTTCGCTTGTTTAACTAACAAAGTATTTTTAGAAAATATCTTCCAACGGTTACACGTAATTCAATGGAAGTAGAAGGCTGGAGAGTAAAGAAAACGTGGATGCTGAACGGCGTATGTTTAAAGTAACACCTCAAATTGTACCGTTGGCGAGGGCACCATTAATCCCGCCAGCTTAGCCTAAGAACTATAGGTTTGTTATCACTTTGAAACTTATATATAACCACTGTTATCATCCTTTATTTTCACTTCCTTATTTCTTCAGTTTTTTGTAATTAATTATTTCCATTGTTTTATTTTTATTTTTAGAATTATGTTATGTTGGTGTTGGTGTATTTCGACTTTTGTTAGTTTTATCTTATGATGTCAACCTTAACAGCCTTTCTTATTTAGCCAAGTTCAAAAGTCTATAACTTTTAACTGATCTGACTGGTTTCTCATAGCTATCGAACGACCAAATCGATTTCTAATCTGATTCCAGTTTATTCTTATTCACTTTTTCTGAATCTTTGGATTTGATTGGTGACAGTAGATTAATTTCCAAGATAACCTATTTAACGTTGTATTAAATTGGAAAAAAAATAAAAATATAATAAAGGTAATTTCCAGAGCATGTTGTTTTCAAGCTCTTGATACAACAGTATAAAATAAATTAAAAAAAAATAAAGAACAGCCTTCAAGAATACTTACAAAATTTTTAAAAATGTGTTCTGAAAATGTCAAAAGAAAATTCTCATTAAATTAATTTCGCATAAGATATCGGCAAAAAAAAAGAAATTGACTTACTATTTGATTCGTTTTTATAAATAAACTTTAATTCCATAAATTCAGATTTATATTTAAATTTAGGTCTTCAAAAAATATAGTGATCATACTCAATCAAAATGATATAAAAAAATGGAAAGTAAACCCTGACCGTCGCAGAATTTCGAGGGTTGACATGACTGAAGGTGACTCAGTTGCAGCTCTAAACGTGTGATATTGTACTGCATATACCTACAAAGGGTAAGGTCAATGACGATAACTCATTGTCGTTAATTTAACATACTTTAAAATATAAATGTTTTAAAATTACTATAATATTGTGTAAAATGATTTGAGTTAAAATCTTATAAAAGTAAGAGTAGTAATAGTATTTAGTAAAATAAAATGATTTTGGCAAAATTGTTTTCAAATACTTTTAAATCATTTTGGAAATTAATAGAAAGATTTACACGCTTATCAATTTTCTATTAATTCATTATTCCTCTGTCATTTCTTTTGAATGTTTACGTAATTTTTAATAAAGCTATAACAAATCTCTTTTAATCACTTCAACAAACTGGTGCTGATAAAAACAAAACGACAGCAAATAAATCATCCATTCAAAAAATGTTTTTGTCATGTCGGCAAACGTATTTTTTTACAAATACAAATTTATTTTAATGCAAACTAATAGTACTATCTAATTGTTTTAAAAGTGAACTATTATAGAAAAGTAATTTTGTGGGAACTTTCACTACTCTTCTCGTTTCCAGCAAAAATTACTGAGTGAATGATTACTAGATGAACCTTTAAAAAGACAATCTGAAAATGCCTATTGATTAAATACCATTTTAAAAGTAAATGCTTACGTATTATCAATTTAATTTTTGCTCAACTGTAAAAAACATTTCCCAACTAAAAGAACAATATCATTGTAGTCAAACAATTAGGTTATAAATTTGATTTGATTTTAATTGTTGTTTTTAATTTTAATTGATCATGGGTTAAACACTTATATATTATATATTTTTTTCCTGCATCACCGTTTAACCCAAGAACCGTGTCAGTTAGGTTTGGAGTACTCTTTTTAAAAATAAATAAATAAAGGTTTTTAATGCTTCACCGTGTTAGGCCTAACAACCATATTAGTTTTGCTAATGAAGTATTCTGTAAAAAAATATAAAGATTTTTCACGCATCACTATGTTAGGCCTAACAACCGTGTCAGGATATGTAACCTAGTATTTTTAAAAAAATATAAAGGTTTTTTGACGCATCACCGTGATAGGTCCAACAACCGTGTCAGGATATGTAGTACTCTTTAAAAAAATATAAAGGTTTTTTCACGCATCACCGTGTTAGTTAAGTTATGGAGTACTCTTTAAAAAAAAATAAATAAAGGTTCTTTTAATGCATCACCGTGTTAGGCCTAACAACTATGTTAGTTAGCTTATGGAGTATTCTTTAAAAAAATATAAAGTTTTATCACGCATCACTATGTTAGACCTGACAACCGTGTCAGTTAATGTTTGGATACTCTTTAAAAAAATAAAGGTTTTTTTCACACATCACAATGATAGGCCCAAGAATTATATCAGTTAGGATATGTAGTAATCTTTAAAAAAATATAATGGTTTTTTTACGCATCACCGTGTTTGGCCTAACAACCGTGACAGTTAGGATATGTAGCCAAATAATCTTTAAAAAAATATAAAGGTTTTTTCACGCATCACCGTGTTAAGCCTAACAACCGTGTCACTTGGGTTATGCACTATTTTTTTAAAAAATGGGTTTCCTATCACCCAAACCCGTGTTAAACGTATTTTTATTGTTTTACTGATCTGTAGATCAGTAAAACAATAAAAATACGTCTAAAATCAGTACAACACGGTACCGATTTTCGCCGGTAGCAATTTTGAGGTTATGTTGGTCACTTTTATTTTCGATTTTTATCGTACTTCCCTGCTTTCGTATTTTGGATTTTTGCTTTTGGGCACATAATAAAGCATTTTAGTAAGAAAAATATCGAAAACTTATGCCGCCTCGGTGGCCTAGTTGATAGCGTACTAGGCTTTCACCCCGAGGACCCGGGTTCGATTCCCGACCAGGGCTTGGCATTTTCATACGCTATAAATCATCCCATCGTCTGCATTAGCCCAAGCGTGCACAATAGTCGGACGTTAAATATATATATATATATATATTATATATTTCAATTATATATTTATATATTTCTATATATTTATATAATTATATATTTCAAAAGTAGAAGGCACAATAACATAAGGACATACACTTTCCTAAGTAAATTGCATTCTTCCAAACAACAATCAATTGAAATTTGAACGGTTTTAGAGACATTTTTATAAAATTTCATAAAATGTTAAATAATCCAGGTGAGAATCAAGCATTCAATAGAAAATAAAAATCACATACTTGTGGTTAGACGCCTTATAAATGTGTTTTATTTGCATGTGTAAGGTACCATTTGTAAGTTTACCTTTGTTAAATAATATAAGTTAACGGAAAAAACTTAATTATTTATTTTTTTATGGAGTAATTATTTATATTTTTTACTTTTTGTTAATTTATCATTAATTACTATAAGAGGTTTATTTTTTATACCTTTCAGTTATATTATATTGTTTTTCTTCGCAAGAAAATAAATAACATCGTTTAGTATGCCAATAATCAATTTGAGACTAACACTTCCGTCATATGTTTTATATTCATATAAATAATTTCTATTTATTGTTCAAATAACAAATAATTTAATTTTGTTGATATATATTTATGTTAAATGTTGAAATATTAAAAATTACGTAAGTATATCTCAAGGTCGTTGATGCGGAAGGGGAAATATTTCGATATCATTTAGTATATAAAGATGAACTTTTAATAAATAACTACGTTCTGATCTAAGAAACTACCTAACCTGTAAGTATCCGATTATGTAATAAAGTAATAATATATCATATTAATATTATTAAACAACATAATTAATTTTAAAAGTGTTTCCTAATGCGTTATTGAACATCGCAACCAGTTTCCTTTACACTATTTTGCTTCTGATACAACTTTTCATGGGTTGAAACATGACAATACTTTGCGCCATTTTCAAACTTACTTAATTTTAAACAATATTTCTTTCTTTACTGAAGAAATTTTTAGTTACTCATTATAACAATTATAAAGGTAAGTTAATTTAAAAATTTAGAATTGCGGTTTAAATGGTCTCTCAAATTTAAATTTAAAATAAAGGATTATATTTAGAATTTGTTTTTCGAACATCTAAATTGTGTTATTAACAACTGCGTGCACATTTTCTTTTTTAAAGTCTTTCAGTTGTACATAGCAAACTATGTATATTAATTTATATAATAAAAGTACTTTAGTAACTTAATATAACTTAACTTTTCTATTTTATTATTTAAGAAAGTAGTATTTTTGGTATTTTTTAAAATTTGATTTGGTGTAATAATTCTGTTAAAGTTATCTCTTTGTCTTTAATGATTCATGCTAAGTGTTTTTATAACAAATTGCAATTACCAAAATTACAGTTAATTGTTTATATGTTTGTAATATTTAAATTATTTGTATCATAAGACAGTTAAAAAAATGGCAAGACTTTTTGAAGAGAAAAGATTATATTTATTCTTTAATATTGTTGTTTTTGGTGTTTTGTTTTGTTTTGTTTTGGTGTTGTTTGAATCATTTTTATAAATATAAATTTATTTTAACTGAAATTATATTAGTTCAAAGACTTTTACACATTAAATCAATATCTAATTTATAATTAAAATTTTGAATAATATTTTATAACGGTTGTGTAAATTCTAATCTGATTAAAACAACGTGTTCATCGACACAATAAATATAGTTGCCAATAAGTTTACATTAAATAAGTAAACAATTCTTTTTAATTTTAACGAAAATTTGTTTTTGAAAAAAACATTAATTAATACAACAATTTTTAAACAACAAAATTTAAAAATTAAAATAACAATACTTTATGAGTATATTTGTCATTACAATCATACATTGACTTTTACAGTAAGAATAGGAACACATGTGTCTCACCAGAAATGTAATTATTGGTTACAGACTTGAAAATGAAAGCCACTCTTGCTCTGGTTGTCCTCGTTGCAATGGTCATGGCTGCCACTGCTGAAGAAGGCGAGAGGGAGGCGAGGAGCCCCAAAAGTATTTTTAATAGAATAAAAGATGGCGCGAAGAGAGTGGGTAAACAAATTGGAGCTATCGGTGGTGAATTTCACGTAGGTGGTGGCGAAATTGGAGGCAGTGGATTCATCAGAAGGAAAGGAGCAACTGTAATCTAATTATGTAAATGTATTTAACACTGAACAAGTAGTAAAGGAAAAGTTCTACTTTTTGGCATTTTGCTTTTAATTATATGTTTTCTCCTGTTTAATAAAATATAATACAACATAAAATTTTATAAAAGGTGAAGCTTTAAATATTTTTTTTAACGTATTCAGTTGAAGTACTGTATTTATCAAATCGTCTTCCATAGACTAAATTTTTGATTACGTAATAAGGTTATTTAGCTTTCTTTTAAAATTTAGAGATAATTTTCTTTGCAATGTTGTCTATGAATGAAGTTCAGCTCCTGCTGTACAACAGCTTTTAGTAGTTTTGCAAAAAACTAGTTTGCTTTCTAACATGTTGTTTTGAAATGTGAGTTCATAAATGAGTAACAGACTGAATGTGTTGTTTCTGATTCTATGAGAAGTTTTATGTTTTAGGATTTATTAGTGAGTAATAATATGCCTCGATCTAAACGATTATTTAAAAAAAAAATCAGTGTATGTGTAAATAAGGTGAATAAAGACATAAACAAACCAAAGTACCTGATGTAGCTAGGACTACAAAGAGCTCTACTAAAAAAACTGAAACAACAATTTCAAGCTATATCACTCTTTCGAAGGAAGTGATAATAAATATGTAATTTTAAATGTTGCGTTATTTAATAGTATATCATCAAAAATTGCAGTATGTCGAAATTTCGGAGATAAAATTTCCGTGAATAAGTAGTAAATATGTAGGCCTGATTGGTGATACCTCTAAAAATAAGTATTCTACTTCTTCATGTGTACAAGCAAGAGATCTTCTTCTTCTTCTTCCAATGGCTCCTTTTGGTTCACACCATTTTTGATCTTGCCTCCCCAATACAATACCCTTCGTCCCTGGTTCCCTCTATCCAGTCCCTCGCAGATCAGTAAGTGATCCTTGTCCATAACATATACACTTTTGAACAAATCTTGCACTTGTCAGAGGTTATTAGTCTCATCCTATGGAGATGCGTGGCAAGACGACCGAGACCAGTTTCCAAGCGGAAATTTGCTACAGCTATTTTGCGTGGAAGCATCTTATTGTCCTTAAAAAGATTAAACGGATTATAAGCTTTGTCTTGTATGTTTTTCTTCATTTCACTAACAAATTTTTGCTGTGAGTCTGTTTTTAGTTTTCTTATAACTGCTTGTAATGACAGGGAGCCTGCTGGCTTTTAAATAATTTTTGTTCCTCTCTTCGCCAAATTATCCGCAGCTTCATTTCCCATCAATCCCACGTGTGCAGGGACCCACTGCATTGCGATATTGCCAACATTATTTCTTACAATCTTGTAATTCTGTCTGATATTTTGTATTACTTTGCTTTTTGGATTATCATTATTGGCTATTGCCTGCAGAAACGATTTGGAGTCAACTAAGACCACTATGTTTGTGTTCAGCCATGGTCTCACAATCAGCTGTTCGAGAGCCTCATTCACAGCTATCGATTCCGCCTCAAACACTATAGAATTGCTGCTTAAAGCAATGTAGTGCGAGAAGTGGTCACAATATATTCTAGCTCCTGTTTTTCCTTCCATTCTAGAGCCATCAGTATATACATGGATCGAAGAGTCTGACGGGTATCTCACTTCCAAGGTTTCCAAAGCGATTTGAGATATTTTCACTGGAGCATCAGAGTTCTTGCTCACTGGTTCAAGCAGATCCAAGAGAATGTTAAAATCCATGAATTCCAATGGATCCATGAGTTGAGGAGGTCGTTCCACATTTACTTTGTGTATCCTATTAGAGATGATAAGTTGTTTAAAGCTGGTCTGAATTTTTAGCCTTTGCTTTGGAGGAGATCATATTATACATAGGTTATCAAATTCTTTTTGTATCAACTTTTCATACAAAATAAGAGCTCTAATGTTAAAATCTTCTTCTAATGGGATGTTATTGGTATAGGCCTGCAGAACGTGTATTGGAGTTGTCCGATCTGCGCCAGTAATAAGTCGTAGGCAATTATTTTGGCTTATTTCTAGTTTGTTTTTTGCCTTTCTACTGGCAGTTGCCAGCATTTCCCCTTCATACTTATGTTTAACTTTAAACATAGTCTTATATAGGATTTTTTAGAAGATCTAGAGATCCTCCCCATTTAACTACGGCCAAGCTTTTAGGGATACTTGATTTTTTTGAAACTTTTGCAGCAATTTTTTCAGCATGAGCCCTGAATGTAAGCTTATTATCTATAGTGATTCGAAGATATGTTGTCTCTATACTTTTCTGGAAACTTTTGTCATGAATTTTCAAATTTACATCCTTGATCTTGGATTTAAGTGAGAAGAACTGGTAGTATGTCTTATTTTTGTTGATATACATGTTATTATCATCACTCCACTCCACTATTCCCTTTAGACCCTGATTAAGCTCTGTCTATATGTAGTCAAACATCCTCCTGTCTCTATAGCTTGCCTCGATCCACACAACTACATCGTCCGCATACATTGCACATTTCACCCCACTGGATCCCAATTTTTTCGGAAGATCATTAATGAAAATGTTAAAAAGAATTGGACTCAGAACTGCTCCTTGAGGCAAATCTGCCCTAGTCTGCTTATGTGATGAATTTGTATTTCTCCATTTTGTCCTTATCCAACGCTGTGTTAGGAATCCATTAAGCCAATTATACATGTTTCCACTTATTTTATAGTCAATTAACTTTCTCAAAAGTTTTTCTATCCATACTGTATCATTAGCACCCTTGAAGTCAATGAAAACCGCCATAACCGATTCTCTCCTGTTAAAAGAATCCTTAATGCTTTGTGGTGCATTGTTGTATAATTCGAGCGAAATCCGGCTTGGTTCAGAGAAAACACTTTCTTTTTCTCCATGTAATACTGCAGCCGAGTTGCCATCACCGACTCTTTAAATGGTCGTAGCCACCACTGAAGTCAATGAAATTGGTCTATACTTAACCACTTGATTTCCTACTTGTTTGTTTGTTTTCTTAATAGGAATAATTGTTGCTTTTCTCCATGTGTCTGACATTGAACTCTTCCCTCTCCATATTGAATTAAAAATGCTCAACAGTAATTTTCATGCTTTTTGTCCAAGGTGTTTAAGGAACTCTGATTATGTTGTCTTCTCCAGGTGCATTCTTGTCCTTTAATTTGTTAATGGTTATATTTAATTCTGTTTCACTGAAGTCATCCACGAAGAGACCAATTTCTGTGCCCTGTTTCTGTCTCCTTATGTCCTTTTTTATTTCTTTATTGCGTCTATTGTTTCCTTTGGAGAGTGTATGTATTCCTTTGTAGTAGCTGTTAAAGGTTTCAGCGATATCATGGTCCATGTAGCAATCCCCGGTGCTGTTTTTAATTGGATCTGTTGTCTTTTCAGTGTGTCTGTTTGTAAGAGAACCAATATGCTTATGTACCCTTAATTATGCTTGTTCTATAATTAAGGCCAGTAATAAACTTTGTGAAGGCTGTTTCTTTGCGATTCTAGCTTCCTACTGTACATTGCATTAGCCTTTCTCCATTCTCTCACATCTCTGAGGTTCTGTGTCTTCTCTGCCTTGTTTCTCAACTCATTTCTTTTCTGCTTTAGTTTCATGAGTTCAGGTGTCCAGAAGGATCTGTATTTCCTCATCTTTCCTCTTGGAATCCATTTTTTGCTGCCTTAGTTATTATTTTACAAATTTTCCTTTGTAGTTCACTATTTCCCTGTGAGGCACCATCCATGCTGCTGATCTCATCCTCGATTGAATCTCTAAAATTTTTCCAATTTGCCTTCCTAAAGTTCCAGGTTATACGTTCTTGTGCATCAAGCTTCCCAGTTCTGTTCAATTCAGTTCTTGTGATTACTAGTCTATGTCCACTACCTTCATCTGTCATCACATATCTGCTTGTCTCAGAGGCAATGTCCGAGAATATCAACACCACGTCTGGGTTTGTTGAAAATCCTGAGTAATGGATAAATGTTTTTGGGTCCGTTGGATTATACAATACCTCAAAGGTCCGATCATCAAGGAAGTTCTCCACCTCTGTTCCTGCTGAATTTATATCATAGTATTCCCATCGTTTGGAGTGTGCATTGAAATATCCTGTTATAATTGTCTTCCTTTGAGTCTGAAAGACATCCATATTAAGTTTTGTGTTGTTCGTTGCGCTGTATACTCCATATGCGTTTATTTTCCCTTCTTTCTCTATACTTTGATCTGCACCACCTCAGACCTGTCACCGTCTGTCATAGCTTTGATAATTCTAAATTCAGATGTAAGACTTTTCTTAACTCCTGTCATAATCCCACTTGCTATCTGCCTGGACTTGTACAAGCAATTTTGTCGTAATGTTTCAGCTTATAATACTGCTCACTATTCTCCGTAATGTTTCCTTCCGTGATAACAAACACATCAATATCGTGTTTTACTATTTCATCAGAAATGTCACATTTTTTCTGTTGAGATAACCCGCCAGCATTCCAATGCAGAGTGTCAAAAGTTAAAATTTTGCTATAATCTATTTTTGCACTGATATTCACAGTATTGTCATGTCTAGCCCTGAGAAGGGCTGGTTTTTGTTTTCCTTTTGCCTTTGTCATTTCCGTTCATTCAATCTATTTTCAATCTACTTGCTTCTTGGGAGGCGTTTTCCAGCGCTGTTGATCATTTAGCACTACAAAGGGGACACGTACAGCTTAAGGTATACTGCGGACGCGATCAACATTGTCCCCCACAAGCAAGAGATAAAACAAGCAAACAAAAACTGTATGATATAAATCTACGGTTTGTTTATCCTACTGGCAAAGGCCAACTAGCAGCCTTTATGTTTCGTGGTATTTTGAATATACCTAGTGCTTCCGGAATTACTAAATATATGGATATACCAGAAAGTGTTACAAATAAAGTTGCTTTGACAGTATGACAAGATCAGTGGAAGAAACTGTGCATTTAAATAATGGAAACAGAGACATATGTATTGTACTGAATGGTACGTGGCAGAAAGGTGGGCATACCTCGTTCAATGGTGTAACAGCAACAAGCTTTGGCTCTGGTAAGATTTTAGATTCTGAGCTGCTATCACAATTGTTGTGCTGCCAACTATTCAGGTGTGAGCGATAGGATGCAGGTACATGGAGTACAAAATATTTTTGAAAGATCGGCGAACCTTTATAATGTGCTATGTGCAGTATTTGGAGACGGTGATTCTAAAGCTTTCAATAATGTCTTTGAATTAAAGTTGTATGGGGAAAAACGTATGGGATCACGTCTCACAAATTTGAAAATAAAATGTAGAGGAAAAGTGTGGTGAAGTGATGGTAAAGCGCTTTCAGGTAGAGGAAGGCTAGCAGTAAAGGCAAACAATTCTCTGCTGTACTTCCTTGCTCACGAGGCGTTCCAGAGTGTGCTGCGCTCATAGGGGACAGGGAGAGAACGTGAGCCCAAGCATACGTAACTGAGTAATTGTGATTAAGATCACTTTAATTCATTGGGTTTAATGAAACTTTTTGACAAGTTTCTTTTTGTGAAAATACCAAAACTGTTTACGTTTACAGTTTTATTATGTAATTTAAGTAATATAAGCAAGCAACACGATGAAGAACAATATTTATTCTTATTATTTAACAAACGTTTAAAGTCAACCTTCTCAAATACATTATGTTCTAATATCGATGGAACAAATCAATATTAGATGTTCACACCTAAATGTTTTTATAAAATGTCGTTTTCTGATTAAGGTAGTTATTTACAAAATTAGAGTCAAGTTACAACTGTTCTAGAATGTTTGAGTATGAGTTATTATTGATTACTAGGATATCGGCAACCTTATATCACAGTTTGAGTTACTATATTTCACTGACTCTGCCAAATTAGTATGATTGCTTACCTAAATTTCGAAATTGATTCAGCTAAATTTTATTGGTTGGTCAGTTTCCTCTTATCTTTCTGTTATAGAATTTTGTTTGGGAACTTTTTGCTACCTCGGTTAAAAGAAATATTTTATATAAAAGAAAGTGAAGGAAAAATAAGTCACACTAAATTTTCATTTTTAAAAAGTGTCTTTGGGACAGACACGTCTCGCACCTACCTTTGTGTTCTAACCCCGTTAGGCTAACTGAGATATACAGAGACTTGCAGTGCACTAAGCACAAGTCATTGTCACGACGTGATGAACCAGAAATTCGTCGAAGTATAGTGAATTTTGCTATGCTGGCCTAAACTACATTAAATTCTGTGTATGTAATCCAGAATTTTATTGTCTCGTGCATTTGGATCAGTTTTAAAACTGTTAAGAAAAATAACAGCTATTATTTTAAGTACACTTTCTAAATGTGAATTGCAATTTACTGTTAGGCAAAATCGTTGTACTGTTCGAAAGTTAAATGTACTACAGTTGATGTTTGACAATTATTGTGACTCAGAAAGTTTGTGTTTAACTGTACGTTAAATGCTGTTCAAATACGTTTTTCGTAATTAGGCTTGCATGAACTATTACATATAAAATTAATTAAATTAAAAAAATGTGTACAATGTAAATATTTGCCTAACGGTCGAATATTATTATTTTACGTTGTTTTTAGCATCAAACTAAAGTGATAACACACTCACGTAAAGATGCACGCTTAATGAGTTCAAGAAATTCATTTCGCTTGTTTAACTAACAAAGTATTTTTAGAAAATATCTTCCAACGGTTACACGTAATTCAATGGAAGTAGAAGGCTGGAGAGTAAAGCAAACGTGGATGCTGAACGGCGTATGTTTAAAGTAACACCTCAAATTGTACCGTTGGCGAGGGCACCATTAATCCCGCCAGCTTAGCCAAAGAACTATAGGTTTGTTATCACTGTGAAACTTATAGATAACCACTGCTATCATCCTTTATACCCTATGTCCATTTCCTTATTTCTTCAGTTTTTTTTTGTCATTAATTATTTCCATTGTTTTTTTTTTATTGTTAGAATTATGTTATGTTGGTGTTAATGTATTTCGAATTTTGTTAGTTTTATCTTATGATGTTGACCTTCGTATTTAGCCAAGTTCAAAAGAATATAATTTTTACTGATTTCTCATAAGCTGTCGAACGACCAATTCGATTTTTAATCAGATTTCACTTTATTTTTATGCACTTTTTCTGAATCTTTGGAACTTTATTGGTGACCGTAGATTAATTTCCAAGATAACCTACTTTGGGGGTTTTTATATTTTTAATTGCAATGATTTTAAAAAAGTTTAATTTAATAATTATATTTTTAATCTTTTTAATAATTATAGTTTAACAGGTCGTTTTGTAACATTTAAACTATACTTTTAGAGCATTTAAAATACATCAGTTTTCTGTTGTATTGTATTGTGTGTGTGTGTGTGTGTGTGTGTGTGTGTGTGTGTGTGTGTGTGTGTGTGTGTGTGTGTGTGTGTGTGTGTGTGTGTGTGTGTGTGTGTGTGTGTGTGTGTGTGTGTGTGTGTGTGTGTGTGTGTGTGTGTGTGTGTGTGTACTTTGTAACAGGAATTAATTTAACATAACACAAATTTTTAATAGGCTATGCTCAGACTTTTTAAATCGTCAAGTTTAAAACCATGTTTCCATAATTGTTATTGAATCAAATCGATTTAGTTTCAGTAAAGTAATAAATCGTACGAGATGATTCATTGGTTGTTTGTTCAAAGTAAGTAATTGGATTAATCGAAATGAACGAGTAGCACGAATGCGGAAACTGTTTGGACTGAAAAATTCATATCATTTCGATACTTCAGAAATTAAAAAAAAAACAAGCATATTTCCGTAGCCTATTAATAAATATTATAAACAGCATTATTTCGAGCAATAATTTTTGATTTCAAATAAACAATTTAATATAATTACATATAACCAGTTTCGTGAGTGGACGTGTATACATTATGCAGATTTTTATATTATAACAATAAAGTATAATCAAATTATATTTTTAAGCATACTTTCATAGAGAAATGTGAAATATAATTATGCAATAATTTCCATTATAAGTCATTAATATCAATCAATAAATGTAAATTAATAATAGAAGTTAAGGCAGTAATAGAAACAATAGACAAAATTCGACCCCTTGAAGGTCATGTTAATTAAATTATCCTTTAATTTTATCAAATTATAAAATCTGAATTGTAGTATGTTAGTAAGTCTTAGTTATATAAATTTGTAAATAAGTCGTAAGAATAATGCAAAATTTTACAAAGATATTAAAGTGATAAATCGTAAATTTCAAATTACTGAAAATTTTAATTATAATATAATACAAATTAAAATAAAAAATATAAAAATCAAGTTGAAACATAAAGCTTTTCAACCAAACCTCATTAAAAGAATTTAAATTATGTAAATAAGGTGAAACATAAATAATGCCATTAAAGATAATTATTAAAAATCAGTATTGCAATTAAAAATATAAAAATCTCCAAAATAGTCTATTTCGGGAATTAAGGTGTTCTACGATCACCAATCAAGTAAGCAAGAATTTACGAGAAAACAGAAAAAGAAAGTTATATCAGATTAGAAATCGGATATATAGTTCAATAGTTACGATAAACCAGACAAATTAGTTAAAAAATTGTAGACTTGTGAACTTGGGCCAAATAATAAGTGTTAGTAAAGGTCGACATCACAAGAGTCCGAATACACTAAGAACAACAAAATACAACTCTAACAATGAAAATTGAAACAATGGACATAATTAATTACAGAAAAACTGAAGAAATAAGAAGATAAACGACCTATAAGGAGGCCAGACTAAATTTATTTAAACTATTCAAATTTAAAACACTTTGCTGTAGTTTAAAAACTAATTCTTCATCATTTATACTAATGAAAACCACAAAGTAACTACTAAAATCATTCAACTAAATAGAAATTAGTTTTGGAATTAGTACTTTACCAATACCTAAGTCTCTAAGACAACCGTAAAATATTGATGAAAATATAATAGAATTAAGCAGTTCGTAGGAATACTTAATATTGAATTTTTTAACGTTGTTTTAAACTGGAAAAAACTAAACATAAAATTAAGGTAATTTTCAGATTATGTGGTTTTAAAGCTCTTGATATAACGGTGTAAAATAAATTTTAAAAAATGAGATAAAAAACCCTGACCGTCGTTTAGAATTTTGAGGGTTGACATGACTGAAGGTGACTCAGTTGCAGCTCTAAACGTGTGATGTGGTACTGCATATACCTACAAAGTGTAAGGTCAATGACGATAACTCATTGTCGTTAATTTAACTTACTTTAAAATAATTTTGTTACCATAATTTGAGTTAAAATCGTTATCCACTTAAAAAAGTGAACATAGTAATAGTATTTAGTAAAATAAAATAATTTTGCGAACATTTTTTTCAAATACTTTTAAATCATTTTGGAAATTAATAATACATGCGTCTTAGAAAGATTTACACGCTTATCAGTTTTCTATTAATTCATTATTCCTCTGTCATTTCTTTTGAATGTTTACGTAATTTTAATAAAGCTATAACAAATCTCTTTTAATAACTTCAACAAACTGGTGCTGATAAAAACAAAACGACAGCAAATAAATCATCCATTCAAAAAATGTTTTTGTCATGTCGGCAAACGTATTTTTTTACAAATACAAATTTATTTTAATGCAAACTAATAGTACTATCTAATTGTTTTAAAAGTGAACTATTATAGTAAAGTAATTTTGTGGGAACTTTCACTACTCTTCTCGTTTCCAGCAAAAATTACTGAGTGAATGATTACTAGATGAACCTTTAAAAAGACAATCTGAAAATGCCTATTGATTAAATACCATTTTAAAAGTAAATGCTTACGTATTATCAATTTAATTTTTGCTCAACTGTAAAAAACATTTCCCAACTAAAAAGAACAATATCATTGTAGTCAAACAATTAGGTTATAAATTTGATTTGATTTTAATTGTTGTTTTTAATTTTAATTGATCATGGGTTAAACACTTATATATTATATATTATGCCGCCTCGGTGGCCTAGTTGATAGCGTACTAGGCTTTCACCCCGAGGACCCGGGTTCGATTCCCGACCAGGGCTTGGCATTTTCATACGCTATAAATCATCCCATCGTCTGCATTAGCCCAAGCGTGCACAATAGTCGGACGTTAAATATATATATATATTTTATATTATATATATATACGTATAATATATATATATATATATATTATATATTTCAATTATATATTTATATATTTCTATATACTTATATAATTATATATTTCAAAAGTAGAAGGCACAATAACATAAGGACATACACTTTCCTAAGTAAATTGCATTCTTCCAAACAACAATCAATTGAAATTTGAACGGTTTTAGAGACATTTTTATAAAATTTCATAAAATGTTAAATAAACCAGGTGAGAATCAAGCATTCAATAGAAAATAAAAATCACATACTTGTGGTTAGACGCCTTATAAATGTGTTTTATTTGCACGTGTAAGGTACCATTTGTAAGTTTACCTTTGTTAAATAATATAAGTTAACGGAAAAACTTAATTATTTATCTTTTTTGTGGAGTAATTATTTATATTTTTTACTTTTTGTTAATTTATCATTTATTACTCTAATAGGTTTATTTTTTATACCTTTCAAATATATAATATTGTTTTTCTTCGCAAGAAAATAAATAACATCGTTTAGTATGCCAATAATCAATTTGAGATTAACACTTCCGTCGTATGTTTTATATTCATATAAATAATTTCTATTTATTGTTCAAATAAAAATAATTTAATTTTGTTGATATTTATTTATGTTAAATGTTGAAATATTAAAAATTACGTAAATATATCTCAAGGTCGTTGATGCGGAAGGGGAAATATTTCGATATCATTTAGTATATAAAGATGAACTTTTAATAAATAACTACGTTCTGATCTAAGAAACTACCTAACCTGTAAGTATCCGATTATGTAATAAAGTAATAATATATCATATTAATATTATTACAACATTATTAATTTTAAAAGTGTTTCCTAACGCGTTAATGAACATCGCTACTAGTTTCCTTTACACTATTTTGCTTCTGATACAATTTTTCATGGGTTGAAACATGACAATACTTTGCGCCATTTTCAAACTTACTTAATTTTAAACAATATTTCTTGCTTTACTGAAGAAATTTTTAGTTACTCATTATAACAATTATAAAGGTAAGTTAA
Organism: Callitettix versicolor; assembly: GCA_022606455.1. Taxonomy (NCBI): domain Eukaryota; kingdom Metazoa; phylum Arthropoda; class Insecta; order Hemiptera; family Cercopidae; genus Callitettix; species Callitettix versicolor. The sequence goes on along the minus strand of CM040189.1, from coordinate 773,630 downwards.
TTTAAAAATTTAGAATTGCGGTTTAAATGGTCTCTGGAATTTAAATTTAAAATAAAGGATTATATTTAGAATTTGTTTTTCGAACATCTAAATTGTGTTATTAACAACTGCGTGCATATTTTCTTTTTTAAAGTTTTTCAGTTGTACATAGCAAACTATGTATATTAATTTATATAATAAAAGTACTTTAGTAACTTAATATAACTTAACTTTTCTATTTTATTATTTAAGAGAAAAGTATTTTTGGTATTTTTAAAAATTTGATTTGGTGTAATTATACTGTTAAAGTTAACTCCTTGTCTTTAATGATTCATGCTAAGTGTTTTTATAACAAATTGCAATTACCAAAATTACAGTTAATTGATTATATATTTGTAATATTTAAATTATTTGTATCATAAGACAGTTAAAAAAATGGCAAGACTTTTTGAAGAGAAAAGATTATACTTATTCTTTAATATTGTTGTTTTTGGTGTTTTGTTTGGTGTTGTTTGAATCATTTTTATAAATATAAATTATTTTAACTAATTAAAAAGTATTTTTTCTTAAGCTTGGTATTATATTTTTTAAAATTGAAATTATATTAGTTCAAAGACTTTTACACATTAAATCAATATCTAATTTATAATTAAAATTTTGAATAATATTTTATAACGGTTGTGTAAATTCTAATCTGATTAAAACAACGTGTTCATCGACACAATAAATATAGTTGCCAATAAGTTTACATTAAATAAGTAAACAATTCTTTTTAATTTTAACGAAAATTTGTTTTTGAAAAAAACATTAATTAATACAACAATTTTTAAACAACAAAATTTAAAAATTAAAATAACAATACTTTATGAGTATATTTGTAATGAATCATACATTGACTTTTACAGTAAGAATAGGAACACATGTGTCTCACCAGAAATGTAATTATTCTTTACAGACTTGAAAATGAAAGCCACTCTTGCTCTGGTTGTCCTCGTTGCAATGGTCATGGCTGCCACTGCTGAAGAAGGCGAGAGGGAGGCGAGGAGCCCCAAAAGTATTTTTAATAGAATAAAAGATGGCGCGAAGAGACTGGGTAAACAAATTGGAGCTATCGGTGGTGAATTTCACGCAAAGGATGGCGAAATTGGAGGCAGTGGATTCATCAGAAGGAAAGGAGCAACTGTAATCTAATTATGTAAATGTATTTAACACTGAACAAGTAGTAAAGGAAAAGTCCTACTTTTTGACATTTTGCTTTTAATTATATGTTTTCTCCTGTTTAATAAAATATATAACAACATAAAATTTTATAAAAGGTGAAGCGTTAAATATTTTTTTTAACGTATTCAGTTGAAGTACTGTATTTATCAAATCGTCTTCCATAGACTAAATTTTTGATTACGTAATAAGGTTATTTAGCTTTCTTTTAAAATTTAGAGATAATTTTCTTTGCAATGTTGTCTATGAATGAAGTTCAGCTCCTGCTGTACAACAGCTTTTAGTAGTTTTGCAAAAAACTAGTTTGCTTTCTAACATGTTGTTTTGAAATGTGAGTTCATAAATGAGTAACAGACTGAATGTGTTGTTTCTGATTCTATGAGAAGTTTTATGTTTTAGGATTTATTAGTGAGTAATACAATATGTCTTGATCTAAACGATTATTTAAAAAAAAACAGTGTCTGTTTAAATAAGGTGAATAAAGACATAAACAAACCAAAGTACCTGATGCAGCTAGGACTACAAAGAGCTCTACTAAAAAACTGAAACAACAATTTCAAGCTACATCACTCTTTCGAAGGAAGTGATAATAAAAATGTAATTTTAAATGTTGCGTTATTTAATAGTATATCATAAAAAATTGCAGTATGTCGAAATTTCGGAGATAAAATTTCCGTGATTCAATACAATCCAGGAAAGTCCCTTCGTCCCTGCTTCCTTCTATCCAGTCCCTCGCAGATCAGTAAGTGATCCTTGTCCATAACATACACACTTTTAAACAAATCTTGCACTTGTCAGAGGTTATTAGTCTCATCCTATGGAGATGCTTGGCAAGACGACCGTGACCAGTTTCCAAGCGGAAATTTGCTACAGCTATTTTGCGTGGAAGCATCTTATTGTCCTTAAAATGATTAAACGGATTATAAGCTTTGTCTTGTATGTTTTTCTTCATTTCACTAACAAATTCTTGCTGTGAGTCTGTTTTTAGTTTTCTTATAACTGCTTGTAATGACAGGGAGCCTGCTGAATTTTGAATAATTTTTCTTCCTCTCTTCGCTAAATTATCCGCAGCTTCATTTCCCATCAATGCCACGTGCTCAAGGACCCACTGCATTGCGATATTGCCAACATTATTTCTTACAATCTTGTAATGCTGTCTGATATTTGTTATTACTTTGCTTTTTGGATTATCATTATTGGCTATTGCCTGCATAGACGATTTGGAGTCAACTAAGACCACTATGTTTGTGTTCAGCCATGGTCTCACAATCAGCTGTTCGAGAGCCTCATTTACAGCTACCAATTCCGCCTCAAACACTGTAGAATTGCTGCTTAAAGCAATATAGTGCGAGAAGTGGTCACAATATATTCTAGCTCCTCTTTCTCCTTCTATTCTAGAGCCATCAGTATATACATGGATCCAAGAGTCTGACGGGTATCGTACTTCCAAGGTTTCTAAAGCGATTTGAGATATTTTCACTGGAGCATCAGAGTTCTTGCTCACTGGTTCAAGCAGATCCAAGAGAATGTTAAAATCCATGAATTCCAATGGATCCATGAGTTGAGGAGGTCGTTCCACATTTACTTTGTGTATCCTTTTAGAGATGATAAGTTGTTTAAAGCTGGTCTGAGATTTTAGCGTTTGCTTTAGAGGAGATCCTATTATCCATGGGTTATCAAATTCTTTTTGTATCAACTTTTCATACAAAATAAGAGCTCTAATGTTGAAATCTTCTTCTAATGGGATGTTATTGGTATAGGCCTGCAGAACGTGTATTGGAGATGTCCAAACTGCGCCATTAATAAGTCGTAGGCAATTATTTTTTCTTATTTCTAGTTTGTTTTTTGCCTTACTACTGGCAGTTGCCAACATTTCCCCTCCATAAGTTAAACATAGTTTTATATAGGATTTATAGGATTTATTTAGAAGATCTAGAGATCCTCCTCATTTAACTCCGGCCAAGCGTTTAAGAATACTTGATTTTTTTAAAACTTTTGCAGCAATTTTTTCAGCATGAGCCCTGAATGTAAGCTTATTCAGCAATAAAATGATTGTGATAAAATTGTTACCCGACAATTCCTGTTGTGAAAACTTTGGTTACATTGCACTAGCGACGGTTTTAATTGACAATAAAGTGCTTCCACACAAAACACACGGTACTGTTTTTGTTTGAAAGCGATGGGGTCATAGGACCAAGAGATCAAACATCCAAAAGTTCATTCAACCAAATTCTATACTAATATTTTGGCCAAATGAACTTTTAGTCATATGAACCATGTTTTTATTATATTTCAAACACCATCATACTACTTACCCAGTTAAACTTAATTATTTGGCATTCGTGTTAATTCTATAACAGTAACGTTTTATACATTTATTATATATTGGTAGGTGTGAATAATAAATGTTTATATAATTTTAAACGCCATCATACTAGTTACCCAGCCCAACATAATTATTTAGTATTAAAGTGTTAATTGTATAACAGTGACGTTTTATTCGTGTATTATATAACTCTTCATGTAAGTATATATAACTCTTCGTGTGTAAGTAGATTGATAGGTGTGAATAATAAATTATTAAATTATGTTAAACGCAATCACACTTACCCAGTCCAACTTAATTATTTAGTATTCAAGGGTTAAATGTATAATTAATGGCGTGTATTATTAATTTAAATATTTAGTATTGAAACTTACCTATGTGCAATAATAAAAAAAAGTGAATATATAAAATATTGACAGTATATTCAACTATAGGCCTAAACGCTACAACAATATGGAAATGACGGGTCTGGGTATGTAGTGTAATGGCGTGTATTATTAATTTAATATCAGTAATGACACTGATCTATATGCAATAATAAAAAAACCGTGCTTTACAAAATATCTTCCTTCGAAGGAAATACGAACCTCGATGTTAATAAATCACTAAGTTATTGCAGATTTTTGGTCGAATGAACTTTTGGTTGTTTGATTTTTTGGTCATATGAACCACTCTGTCAAAAACATGGTCCGTATGACCTTTTGGGTCAAAATATTAAAATATTATTTGTTCGAATGATCTTTTGGTCATATAAGCTCTTCCCGTTTGGCGAAGCACCTTCCAAACATGTGCTACACATATCTAAAGATCACTTTCAACTTAATACGTGAACATTTTCTGAATTGCAGTTTTTTCTCAACTGTCTGTTGGCAAGATGGCGGACTGTATTTGCTATATCGAACCTTAAAGAGCGTTACAATCAGCTGTGGCAGCAGCCGCGCGTTGACTAGTTCTAGCTTGAGTAACAGTTCAAATGGTCACAACCGAACCCAACAATGTACTTTACTACTTTGCTACATCTGAAAACCCTTGACATTCAGTTTCGGCACATTCTTCAAGGATTTAATTATTCGTGTTCATAATGAAATCAAACACTAATTTCGATTTTCTTATTTTGTTTCTTTGTTTTTGTGTATTTTGTTCATGTTTGACTATTCATAATATGCTGACTTATTGGTGTTCTGTGCGACTTATTTAGTAGTAGCTGACCTTTGGGGTGAGCACTACAAAACAAACTAATTGATTGAATGAGTTCATTGTGAATTCCGCAAAGCATTTCATTCACACAAGTGCTGTTTCACTGAAAGTCTAATTTAATCCCGTGAAAGCTTCAGTGCACTAAAATAAACCAGCGCTTAGTAGTTTATGTTATAGCCTTTAAAACACGAAATTAAACCAATACACATCTCATACTGCTTTTACTGTAAACCCTTTTTTTAAATGTTTTAGTTGTAAGTATCTGTTATTATTTAATATATTACGATTCGAAAATTAGATAGGAATGAACCATTTATATGAAGTTGTTCAATATCAAATTTGAAATTATCAATTCTAATATTCTTGAATGACTGATATTCTAAGAATAAATTAAAAACAGTTTTAACCGATAAAATATTTTACTACTTTCACAATAAAAAAGCCAAACCACTTTGGTGTAGAGAAACAGAGAAAGACATAACGGAACTGCAGATCACTGACACTATGCTCATGGACAAAACAGTCAAAACAATAACCAAGGACAAGAAACAACGGTTCCAAGGCAAAGTCAAATCCAAGCGAACGGTCCAAATCTCTGACGAAGAAAAAAAAGCAAGATCACAACGAATGAAGCAATACTGGACTACGAGGAAGGCACAGAACATTAAAAAAATGATTGATTTAGTGTTCCCCAAAGTTGGGTGAAACAAATAAAAAGAAGATTACAAATAGATTCTTGAAATTTCTAAATTTTCCTCTAAATTTCTTAGATTTATTTCCCGCAGTTTAACCACTGTTCTGAACACTCTTTGTTTTTACACTTCAAAAGACACCTTGTGCAATTCATGTCTAGACACTATTTTGTATTGATTTATCACTCTACGCTTCATTGCTGGTGTTACAAGGGCGGCGAACTGACAGTAACGGTGTATTATAGTGGTGCACAAACCTCCGGTAATATTTTATTCTGCAGTGAATAATGTAAAATAAATAAAACGTGCTTTATGCATGTTCGAACGTTGTAATAAATATAAATTTACAATACAAATAAATAAATAATTCCTGCGTGCATTTGTATAGCTGAGAGACAATTTTTAAACTGTCATTTTTTATTTTTGTTCTTATCTTGGTGTTCATAAAACAACAATAAACGCCGTACCAAGCTGTCGCATTGACTTCATGAAAATGAATTCCATTTTTCAGCAATCAATAATATCAATATACTTTTATTCACGAAAACAAAATCTCAGATGCAAACATTTATTTTTAAAGACGGTAGAATTTCAAAGCTTAGTCTAATACCTTAGAAAAGATTTATTTTAACCAAAATTTTTGTCAGGTTTTGGAGAACGAGAGAGCGGCGTTAACAAAAATGTAAAAAGTAATGAAATAGCAGTAACTGCATGTCGAAACCTCGACCTTGAAGTTCGCAGTTAAGAAACACAGACTGACCGGCCTCAGCCACATCGACCACCGAGCCATTACCCTGCTTAGAAAACAATTCTATAGTATATAGTTAGCAAAATTCTGTCATACTCGTATATTAAAAGAAATGTACTTAAAATATTTCAACATTTTGGATCTTATTTTATATCTGAAAATTGATTGAAAATATTAATTATTTTCTTTATATTGTACAATATTTGCATACATTGTAATGTGGTGCACATTTGTATTCGTATTAATTTATTTATTTCTTAAACAAATTAAAAATATATTACTGATTCATTGACATTGTGAGGAGACTTAAAAGAACGAAGCCGTTGGACTTCTAGAGATACAGTTATTTAGTAGAATAATGTTTTCTTAATGTTATTGTATTTCAATGAGTATTGCTAGTTAAAGTTATTCTTAGTTGTAGTAGTAAAATAATAAAAAAAAACTATTATTGATTGCAAGGTTTAAATCAAATGTTAAAAAAAAGTCTAGGAAAATGAAGATTTTAGGTTTTGAAAAGTAACAAGTTTTAAATTAATTGATTCTTTTTTTGGTAAAAGTCATTCTAAGCAGTTACAGAAATCAATTTGTTCGCCAAATTATTAATAACCTCTCTCGAACGTGTTTTAAACGAAATGATCGGAGTTATTTCCATGGACTCGAGTTTGAATTTTACGGTGAAAATAGCAGAAAAATAACACGTAATCCTATGTGAATTCGTTAATAGCTTTAAAAAGCAGAGTTAAAAATTAATGTCAGTTAAATGGGTACACACGTTATTAAAAGCAGCAGTATTCGTTTGTTTTTAATACCTTGAGTGGCTTTCAGATAATGATTATTAATGCGCGGAGTTTTGAAGCGATTTCAGCACGTGTTTCTCGCATAAAACAGATCCCAGACTGGCAAAGTAATTAAAGAGAAAGTATTGTGTAATTACACCATTAGTAGTTAGTGAAGTAATTATAAGTTGTTGATTTCGTTAATGGCCATTGCGATTACCTAAACTGTTTTAGAATTTCAATAGCAATTTAAAATCAACACAATTAGAAGAACTAGCGTTACTTGCTCTCCAAATGTTTTCAAAGTCTCGTTCCAAGGATATCATGGAGAATGTAGACCAGCGTTTCCCCCCCCACACACAACACAAAGAACCATTAAAATTATGCCCATGTCAAGTACGTTTGAAAATTTTTTACTTTAGCGACCATTTTGACAAGATCTAATTGGAGTTGATCCTAAACATAAGCTATAATGGACAGTAGTGTGTGTGTGTGTGTGTGTGTGTGTGTGTGTGTGTGTGTGTGTGTGTGTGTGTGTGTGTGTGTGTGTGTGTATATATATATATATAAATATATCATAAAACTAACTATATACATATATATATATATATATATATATATATATATATATATAAATATATCGTGCGCGCGTTCACACACACACACACACATACACACATACATACATACATACACACACACAAGTACGCACACACTACGTTTGTGTACCAGTGTTAGGATACTAGTGTTAACAATTTTTGATTCAATTCAATTCCCGCACAAAAGTTGAAAGTAATAATAGCTTGAACGAGTGTTACTTGAACAAAATAGTTTGAAATAACTAAAAAAACATAAGTTTTTGTTTGAATCTTCTTGAAAATATTATTTCACAAGTTTAAAGAGCAATAAACTGTGCATGAAGTAGCATTTTTAATTTTAAAATTTTATTTGGAATACAAAAATAATCCTCTTAGCGGTCGAGAATTACTTCCGTATTTCCAATGAAGTTTCAGATTTTAAATGTCAATTTATCTTGATTTTATGCAAGCTCGACAACACAAAACGATTTTGGTAGTGTTTTGAACACTTTTTTAATCCTGACCACCACAATAATGTTCATGTTATATATATATATATATATATATATATATATATATATATATATATATATGTGTGTGTGTATATATAGCAATTAAATGGTATCAATGTTATTTTCGAAAAATTCGTTCACAATTTCGAAAGAAAAGAAAAAAATAATGTTAAAAATTTGCTTTCAAAATTATAGCGAGAAAGCCATATCAGAAATTTATTAAATTATTAAGGTTATTACTATTATGTGATATTATAAATGTATTTCTTTTATTTTCTTTATGCTTGACTTAAAAAAAATGGAATAAATATTTTGTATTTAAAAATAATCCATTTTTGGTCGATAATGTTTAGTATTAAAGAAAAATACCAATAACAAATATAATGTTTCTTATAAATTGTTTTTCCAGGTATACAGGTTTTGTTATATCATTGTCAACTTAAATAATCTATTTGTAATATATCTAAATTTTTTAAATTTTGTAAATGCTTTCCGATTACATTTTTTTGAAGATATAATAATGTGTATTTTCTTAATTTAAATTCGCAACATGAACTTTTTTCTTGTTGGTTTTTCTTGCGTCTAAACGACAATTAAGTAATTGCTGTCTTCCTTTTTTGATTGGTTGTTTTCGAGGAATTTCATCTAATTAAGTTTAAAAATACTGGGTTACGGTAAATTAAGTGTTTTTATGAATATATGTGTTCCTTCAGTAATTTTCAGTGTATTTTTAGCCTTATATATTGAATATTTATATATTTATTCCTTTACATCCTGAACGATTCTATACTTATTCTTGAATTACACTGTATATGTTCAATGTAGGATTCTCGTCCCTACTGTGTGCTTCAGAGAAGGGATAGGGTGGTTGAAATTTGTCGCCTCGCATTATCACAGCTGTCACCGTGCACTTCAATCTAAATGTCTTTCCCTTATCTTCGTATCGCCTGCCTCTTATACCGCGTGCCATCCCAAGTTCTGTCAATGTAACTCAAATACTGTAATGTCACAACATATATTTCTGTACGTGTAACAAGTTGACAAATTTATTGGTGCCTACACAAAGGCGATAAAAATAAATTTATACCTCTCTATTAAGTATTACACTGTGTAAGTTGCCGTTTAATGAGAAAATTTGTTTTTGTTCTTATGTCGAATCTTATTGTCTAACTGGAATAGTGTAAACACATTTTACCGAAAAAATATTTTATTATAAATGCAGTAACATGGATAACAATCGCTATCAACTTAAATAACTAGTAAACATTTTTTGTTTAAAGAAATTAACATATTTTAAAGTTATCTAGATATCGTTAAGTCTGTTAATTCATTTCATATGCTTACTTTTTATAATACAGTATTCAGTTTTGTATAAGATAAGATAAGAAAAAAATAAACGCTCGTACAGTATGCAAAAATCATCCTAGACGTTTATGATATTTTCATGCACAATAAATACATCGTAATATAATCGTAATAATTCCTAATTACTGTGCAAACAAAGATAATACTAAATAAAAAAATAAAATTAAAAAAATTAATACTTTTTTGAGAGAAAAAACCTACTAAATACCTAAATATAAAAACAAAAATATTAAACCTAAAGTGAATAATATTGTTTATGAATACAGTGCTTAATAATTACAATAACCAACAGTTTTATTAGTATTTTAACTTCGAAGAACGAGGACCCATGTGCAAAGCATAAGAAAGGGAAATAAATACTTCCTTTTTTACGATACGTATTACCAAGTTCATGACAGAAAGGAAAGTTTATGATCCATCTGTTCGAGAAATATAAACTGTTTATTTATAAAGAGTAAGATGTTTGTTGCGTGAAATTATTTATTTAGAATCCTAATTAAAATGTTTTATTTTTGTTTAAAAAAGTATAGCTCATATTATTATTTTTCGTTTTTAATCAATAATAAGAAAGTCGTTCTTTTCTTAATCTACTCTTAAATTTATAATTTAATTATTAATAATTAAAATTTTTGATATCTAATTTTATAAAATTATACAATTTTTACACTTTTAGTGAAATATGTAATTTTTACAATGAACCTACTTTTAACTTCTTAAAATACAATTTTTTTACTTTTACAAATATAAGTAGAACAACTAAATTGAGTAACAAATGACCGTATTTTTGGAAAGTTATCATATTAGATTTTAAATAATTTTTACTTTATTTATCTAGTCTAATAAAATATGATTAAAGACTTCTAGCAAACGTTTTTGCAAGATATAAACTATTTTTCTGTGAAAGTTTCAATACCAGTTTTCAGAATAATTTATAAAATATATGCAAAACCTATTAAAATGTTTTTACCTTAAATAAAAGTACATCTGTACTTTTGAGAGTTATATATATATATATATATATATATATATATATATATATATATATATATATATATATGTATACACGTCTACATTACATACGTAAGTACATTAGAGAAAGACAACTTCTGGTTTTATCATATTCAACGACACATTAGTAAAGGTAAAACAGAAAAACTGGAAAATCAGCTACGAATAAAAGAACTTGTATCATACATTTGAAAATTTAATGAAAACTTTTTAAGAAAGAAAATTACCTTTTACAATACTTTTTAAAATGAACTTAAAATGAATAGATTTCAAATATCAAAATGTCAAACAAATATCACGGTAAGAAATGAACCAGTTCGGACAGAAAAACAGAAATGCGAAAGTATTATTGTTTTAAATAATGCAAAAGATTAAGACTGTGCAAAAAGTATGAACAGCAAACGTTGAAACTAAATAAACACGAAAAACTTATTTCATTTTCATTAAAATAAGAATTAATTGTTTTATTTATATTGACTCAATATTTTACAACTTTAGTTTTCTATTTATTAAAGACTAGTTTTAATTACATTTTTTGAATATATAATGTGTATTTTCTTAATTTAAATTCGGAGAATGAATCTTTTTTGTTGTCAGTTGGCTTTTCTTGCGCCTAAACGACAATTAAATAATTGCTGACTTTTTTTGGCCCACAAATTTACAAACTAAAAAAAAAAATATATAAACAACATATTTATTATTTCTTTTAATTCCTGTATTAGTAATTTCAGTGCAATATTAAGGTATACGTTGAGGGTTTTTAGTTAATCTAATAGAAAGCAAACATATAATAAGCAGTTGTTTTAAATGCCAAGAGAGTTAAATTAAATACTTTACTTGTTTAATTTAATGAAACATTGTTGACGTCACCACTTGGTCATGTGAGTCAGTCTTTGACAAGTCCTTGTGTTACACGATAAATCAGGTCTCGTTTATGTACAATGTACGCCAAAAACAAATTAACTTTTACACTGAAAACACAAAGTCTTCAATCGAGAGAGATTCCGTTGAAATCACAGAATAATTGCTTGTAACCGTTTGTGTAGAATAGTGGATGAGAAAAGTAAAAAGAAAGATGAAATATAAATTACCCAAATAATAGATATGGTCATATTATTCAGTTGCATTGTTTAAGGAAGCTAAATAAAAATTAGCATGTAAACAAAACAAATGTGTTATTAATAATTATTTCTAAAACAATCGTGATTAAAAAAAAATGAATCGTATATCTTAATGAAAAAAATGAAATATCGTTAATGACGCAAGGTTACATAATATCGAAGTTGTTAAACATTTTCGATCATTCTAGATTCTCAGTTCTGAAAGTTTTAATTTTTGTTTGTATGCAAATTTATTGAAGATCTTTTATCGATAAAGTCTGAAAGTCGATGAAAGTCTTTTATTGATAAAAAATGTATAAAAATCGAATGGAGAATCTCAAAATGTTACTGATCTGGATGCAAAATAGTTTAAACTATCTTAATTTAAAGCTTTTAATAAACAATTCAGATTATGATAGATTTAGGACGAATATTGGGGAAAATTGGATAATTGTTGATGACAATATGCACGAACATTAACATCCTTTTGTGTCCTTAACATTTCCTCAACATAAGTAAAAACTAATCATTATTTTCTTCAGTTTAATGACCATATGTGTTCTATTTTTGGCCACAAGGTCAAGGTTAAAATATTTAAGATAGGGTTTTTATGAGTAAACAAATAAAAACAAAATTAAATTAGACATTTTTATAAGATTACAAAAATAAAACAAAATATCATAACTACTGATTCAGTGAATGGTGAAACATATCGATTCATCCATCAATAATAACATAATAACATTGTTCACATAAATATTTAGTGAAAGGTAAATTCTTAAATTTTGTTTGTATACTTCAAGTCTCTTAATTTTATTCTACGCATCAAAGCTTTTTCATGAACAATTGCAATGATTGTGCTTTTTTAAAAAAATGTTTTAAATTTATGTTCAGTTTATTTTTGTTGTTTATAATAATGAGAATCCAACGTTGTACTTTTGGTATACGATATCCAAATTGTACATACGATATAAAATCATTTAAGACAATTAAAACAACCACATATAACTAGGCTATTAACATAAACTATTAATATACCAGATTTTAAACTAGTATTTTAAATCAATTTTTATATTCAAATGACAGTAAATTCGAATATTATCAAACAGTGTAAAATTCCTAAGGTTCGAGTAGGCCTGCCTATATGTCCACTATCTGTAACAGGAAAATGCCTTTTGTCTGACTGTTATTTATAAAACAAAAGGACACACAATCCTCACAAAACAATCTCTATCTCTTTGCAATGGCTTAAAGATATTAGAGGCTCAAATGAATAGTAGGTTTACGTTGCTAGATTTAAAAAGATACAAGACGAAGAGATAAAAGGCTTAAGGTGGTAAGAGATTTAAAGATTTGTATCTTTAATGTGGATTCAATAAATAAGAGGTTTAAAGAGGTAAGAGGTTTTAAAGAGATAAGACAATAAAAGAGGTAATATTTTTAAAGAGATGAGAGCTTAAAAAGATGAACTTAAAGAAATAAAAGTTTAAAGAGATAACAGGCTCAAGAAGATATAAGCTTTTAAGAGATAAGAGCTTTAAGAGGTTTAAAGAGATAAAAGGTTTAAAGTATAAGAAGCTTGAAGAGATAAAATAGATCTATATTTTTAGAAAGTATTATGCTTTACCCATTTACTCGGTTATTTTAAACCTCACCTGATGACAAATAACTGCAACTGTTGCCTTAGTGACGGCTTATGACGCTAAATACCATGTATAATATGTTTTGCTGTAATCGTGGCATTTTCAGCACAGAAAATAAACAATAATTCATTCAAAGTGAATATTTTTAAGGTTAAACACACTTTTCTCAAACCGAACATCATCCATCAATCGGCTGACGGAACACATCCAGAAATCCAATTATTGTCCCCTTTTGACTGACGCGATATATCACGTGGTTATAGACCTTGTTTTAAATGAATTAAACCACAGGTGTGTTTGTAGGCTTGCAAAAGGGTGATCAGGGCAATGGAAACGCAAAGGAAATTTGAATTTGTGTGGATGTGTGTGTATGTATGTGTGTTACGCAGACTAAATTAAGAAAAAACAATTATTTGTTACTTATTTCACCTTCTTTACAATTTCTCTGGTATACAATTGTACAACTTAAAAACATTTTTTTTTATAAGAAACCTTTTAATTTTTTTTTAATTGAACAGTTTCTCTCTCTGTCTATGTGTGTGTCCAATCACATTTTTTTATCATTCAAAATTATACACAAAAGAAATTTAACAAAAACATTAGGCCTAATTGTTACTTTTATATTTACGTATTATTATAGTCAGATTTGTAGCACCTGTAAGTAACTGATTGTTGGCAAGCTGGTGTTGTGTAACATGGGTTAGTTTGAAACCAAACACAATATTTGTACCGGTAATGACTGTATTATCGATTCAAAAAGTACATTTCGTTGCTCCACAACAAAACATAGACTGTCACTAAATACTTGGAAAATTCGTCTTCCGTTTTCGATCAAGTTTGTTGGCCTTGCTTTTTTATTAAAGTATGTTCAGTATTTTCCAGTAGACCAATAGGCATATTTTACCCAGTCCATAACTCTCAGTAAAGTATTCCAGAATACTCTCACGTCTGATCATGGCTACCTGATAACAACAAAATTATAAAAACAATTGATTTCATTATAATTGCCAATGTATATTTCACAGCGCGTGCGCAGATCTTCTAACATAAATATAAATCAAATTAAATTAAGATGAGAACAAATAACAAGGAAAGAAATATAAACAACAAAGTTAATTGCTAAATATTCATAAAAATATTCAATATATTTACCAAATAACAATGGAAATCATTTGCTGTAAACGACATCACTATTTTATACTAAATTGTGCATTTAATCAAACGTGTGTAAATTATAACCATAAAAGTAACGGCTCAGCTGCCTCGGCTTTCATTCCGAGGACTCGGGTTCGATTTCCGGCCAGGGCTTGGCATTTTCATACGCTATAAATCATCCCATCGTCTACATTAGCCTAAGTGTGCACAATAGTCGGACGTTAAACACCAAAAAAAAGTAACCGCGGGACAAAATAAAAAATAAAGCTTATTGTGTTTTATGTGTATTATGTGTGAATGTGGGGAGGGGATTCATTTTTAATATGTAAATAATCCACTAATTAACGATATAAGTGAATCTTTAAACCATTAAAAAAGTCAAATTCGACAGGTATAATTGACAATGGCCAATTCGAGTATTGCCGTACTCAAAACAAAGTAGGACAAAATAACCAAAGTAATAAAAGGAAAAACGTAGATAAATCAACCATAATTCGGTAATAAAGTAATGTTATAATACAAGATGAAACTTTAGCGTGTCCTTATTGCCTGTGTACCGTGAGGCAAGTGAATCAATCAAAGGGTTTGCTACCCCAGAGTGTAAACAATTTTTGCTTTCAAAATTTCTTGATATGTAAGACGTTGTCAATGATTAACTTAACAAATGTTTTGTTTTAAAGTTTTGGCTATTTCTTGAAGCTTGAAAATTTAAAAACTTTTATTTTCGTTGTTATTTTATGCGTTGTATTCTCTACGTGTTACGTAAAAAGAAATAATATATATACGTGTAATATAGTTCATTAAATCTGTAAGTTTCACTTCAAAAATAGAAAATAAAAACCTCTCCTACAGAATGCCCTTAATTACATGTTTCTTAATTAATTAGTGCAACGACTATTTCACAAGGCGGGAGTGCTCTCAAACTTTTGGCGTGTCAACGTTTGTCGTAAAATCTTGAACACACATTTACAAAATTAAATTCCACGATTCTTTGTAGGCTATTATTTGATATAATTTTTTCTAATAACAACAGCATATTAGTCCTTTATTTTATTTTAAAACAAATAAACTGTCAAGAATGCACTAATTAAGTGTCGTTCTTGCAATCATAGCTTGTTTTTTCTTTAACAATTTTAAAAACAAACCAATATAATTATGTGCCAATCAAGTTAAGTTTTATTTTTTTTAATCACATCGAGTTTGATATTTATTTATGCTAAAATAAAATAAATCTTTCAAGCATATGTAATTAAGTTGGGTTTTCTTTGCACTACATATTTACTTTAGAGTGTAAAGAGGATTGTTTTAAATATATTTACTAACTTTGTAAACTACTTAAATACATTTCTGTAAAATTTGATATTTGATTAATAATATCGACTAATTGATATAAATTTATGCTGATATATATTGTCGAAATTTGATATCAACTAAATTCATTTTAAAACTTTTTATATTTATAGCCAAAATATTGTTTTTTAATATTTTTCTTCTACAATGTTATACATGAATATAATAATATTCATGAGTATTTTGAATATTTCCAAATATTTTTCTGACGTAAAGAAAGCGAATTTTTTTTTATCTAATAATGAGAACCATAGTATATATATATATATATATATATATATATATATATATATATATATATATATATATATATATATATATATATATATATATATTTTTTTTTCGGCGAAAAACCGTTCAGGTTATCATCGCCGTCACGAAAAATGAAAGTATATAAAACAAAATTTAAACAAAATTTTACTTAAGAATAAAACAACAACAACAACAAACTATAACAGTAAAAATAAATTAAAAATTTTGATAACAGGTATAGCTATATTACACTTAAGAACTAAATAACAATGAATAATGAATAAAGTTTAATAACAATTCGTAAACATATTCATAAACATAACAGAAATAATGTTATTAGATAAAATAAATAAATAAAATAACACAAGATATAACATATATATATATATATATATATATATATATATATATTAAATTTTATTTAAAACATTCAGACGATGAAGGAAGTATAGAACCCGGTCAACGGCCGAGGCACTATCTCCCAACATCGTCTGCAAACAGTTGCTCAGACCACACATAACACGCACATTTTGGAAACCATCACAATCGAGCAATATATGTCTTATTGTGATGGTTTCCCTACAGAACTCGCATTTAGGTGGGTCCCCGCGTTCCATCAGAAATCCATGCGTTAACATGGAGTGACCGATGCGAAGGCGGGTGATCACCACCTCTTCTCTACGACTTTAATTTATATATATATATACATGATAACATAATGTAATGGGTTGTGTAGTGGTTTTGACATGTTTGTTACACAGCAAAATTAGTACATTACTTTCACAATCGTAACTACTTAAAATGTTCAAAAATTATCAACTGTTTTTATATTAAAATCTTGTCTCTCCCTTGTAATAAGCTTTAATGTAATCTCTATACTTTATCGTATTAATTATAAAGTTTCTCCAAAAGAATTTGGAAAATTTAAATGCAGATTTGCGAAAATAATGAAAAATGTAAAAATATTTATTACACATTTTTTGGATAAAAGCGATATAGTTGATCAAGCGAATTGTCTTCCAAGCTATAATTCAAATGTATTTTTATTTCTATATTTGAATAAAACCGTATACATATTCGATCGCTATCACTCATTACTAACATAATATACACATTAAAAATACGTAGAGAATTTAAGAAGCTTTAAAAAGGGTATTTTAAAAGTACTCATTTAAAGCACAAAAGTATAATTGTTTAGTATAATTATAAAGAAATTTCGTATACTCTCTTTGTGGTTTTGAAACTTTATTTTATGTCCTATAATAGTGGTTTATTGAAAACAAATAAACGTTTTCAAACAAAATAGTAAATAAGAGAATTTATCAAGGTATAAAATAATAATTTTTTTTGGTAATTATAAACAATTTATCGGATAGCCTTGGTAAAATTGAATAAAGTAGATTTGCCCTATTTTGTCTAAGATATAATTATTTCTTTTTTGTGGAAATCATGTGAAACAAAATGTCTAGAAAATTTTCAAAAAATGAAATTCATTTAGATTATTCTTAGTACCTAACTAATTAGAATTACAAAAATATGAATCAAATTTTTAAAACACATATCAGTAGGGACACACTATTAAGGATTGGTTTCTCCTTGTAGTAAATTGTATTATTTTATACTTTCTTTAAACATATTTTTCTACAGCTGATTTTGTTAAATTTTTATCAAAGAAAATAAGGCATGAAATTATTTTTATTTGAAATTCGTCACAATCGAGAGAAATTATTATTTTGTTTATAAAACGGCTGACTTGGGACTTCTGTTTCTGCCCCATTTTGTTACTACGGCGCTGTCTCCCGTTCCTTAAAATATTGGGTAAATACATTCATTTATTTTCTTACAAATGGGTTTCACCAAGAGCAATAATAACACTTACTATTGGTTATCGAGAAACATATTCTTAAAACCATTAGTTTTGTCATTGTTTTATTTGAACGTGAGCCTGATCTTGGTGTTCTACTGGCGGTGGTGTTATCCAGTCTAAAGGTATTTCTGTCTCGTAGTTGCTAGTGGAAGTTGAAGTAGCAAGTTCGGCTGAAGGTACTGTGATTGCGTAATCTCCGTCGTCAACACCGGACGTTGCAAAAACAAACATCGACAGGACTGCAGTGATAATCGCACACATATCCAACATTTTGAAAATCTGAAAAATTAGGAAATGCAGAGTACAAAAAATAATCAGACAAATTCATGTGGTATAAATTCTGTGGGCGGGTATTTATAACCAATTTAATTTAACTTTTATTGGAATCATAAAGTTTGGAAGTTGTTGCAAAATATAACTGAGAAAAATAAGCTTATTTTTGTGAACACCTATGGGCAGTTAAAGTTAACAAACGTTTGTTGTTATATAAAGAAAAAAATTGCACCTACAGAAATTACAAAAAGCAAAACTTTAATGTGCAGCATGGTGTATGTTCTTTATGCGCATTTATGATAATCCTTATTGCCTAAACATGAACGCGAAAACTTGCACAACGGAAATGACGACGTTTCTGACATCCGATTTTAACGAAACTTGTAGTATAATTATAACGTATTTACAGTACGCGTTGTGGAAAAACCCAGGCCATTGATACCATTAAAAGGGTTGGCAAAACATAGGAACTGAGACCAGGCATGATAAAATACATACATACTGGTATCATTAGACACATATTTTGCTTGGTTGTTGTGGTGTGGTGGAATAAATTCCGGAAGAGGGGGCAGAGAATCTCTGACTAAGATCCAGAAGTTGGCTGCCTTTGCATAACCGCTCCAAGAACACAGTACCAACGGCAACTACAGAGATCGTGCTGGTATTTCCCCCAATTGATTGGCATGAGGGATGTGGAAGGTACATAAAACAGCATATATATTGCAGATAAGTGGTGCTGGCTTTTACTAACTTTGGGGCATGCTAGAATTACAGAAAAGACCTGGGACCTGATTCTAATAATGCGCTCAAGATATGCATTCCAGGTTAATTTGGTGTCCAGCATCATGCCTATATACTTCACCTCGTTGGCTATAGGGATTGACTCCCAAATAGGCTTAAATCCTTCTGAATAGTAAAAAGAATCAGAGTAGTCTACTTGGGGTTAACACCTGTGTTTTTCCGATGACACCAAATTTGTACGAAGTTACTATGCCGCCCCTAAATTAGCACCACCATATTACCTGCTTATCTTTGTTTATAACATCCTTCCGAAGGGAGAAGATGCAGGAGTACGTCCACCGCCAGGATCCATAGCAGAAGAACAGAACTCCCCTCTGTGGACAGCCCCTGAAAACCTCCACCTCAACGTTTTCTCCTAGGGCTAGAGTTACACTTCAACATGTCCCACCCAGTTTCATACCTTAAATATTTTCCACGAAAAAGTCCTCAATTTTTTTTTTAAACTATAACCATTTATTAGTAAATGGTTTAATTTTTCAAAAGCAGTTCATGACATTTTACTGAACTGTTTGAAGTGTTTGAAAATTCTTACCTTAAATGACTATTAAATTACAAATACAAAATATTTAAGGTGAAACAGTAAATGGAAAAAAGTATTGGCGTTATGAATTATTTCCTTTCTTCCAATTACACTTGGGTCTTAGAAGTGTTGAATTTAAATTACTATCACACTGAATTTGAATTATTATCGTACACTGAATTTAATTTTAGTCCTTATCGTATAACCAAAATTTGACACAATCTTATAAAATAAAAAATGTATTAATTTTCTTCAATGGGTGTCTAGCAAGTTTTGTGTGAGTTTTTTGTAAAATAATATTTTTTCATTTGAGTTCTTAAGAACTAATTTTAAGAAAAATTTATGTTTATTCAGCGCAGTAAATTATAGTAAGGAAGAAATGCTTTAATAACAACTGCCAAAAACACTAATGAAACTAAATGTGTGTTTAACCATTCTAGTGTAAAGAAATATAATTAAGTCATCACAAGTAAAGTTACGAATTAAATAATTATTAAACACAAATCGTTAATTTTACTTACATGCTTTTCAATGTGCAAGTTTAAATTTTTGTAGCAGTTCTCTAATAAAATAAATAAATACTAATATAAATGCACTAGAATTACTGGTGTATTATTTATTTACCAAGACCTTATCTCCCCTCTAATTAAAAGATTGTACATTAATGATAACTAAATAATTATTTTATCAAACGGAAAAATTAAATCACTCTCATCAGCCAATTTCCATTACAAGATTAGTCATTGATACAGCTTTTATGGTAAGACTCAGACTTGAGACCTTGAAATTAGAAGATCTCTCTCTCTCTCTCTCTCTCTCTCTCTCTCTCTCTCTATATATATATATATATATATATATATATATATATATATATATATAATTTAGTTAGTAAATAAAAACTGTTATATATTCAATCACATGAAGTGAATATTTAATGTTTTCCTTTATGTTTAGGTTTTAAATTAGGAAGTTTTGGATAAGGTCTTCTTAACTATCCGTTTGAAGGGAATTTTTTTTAGACGCAAACAATTAAGTCAATAATGAATCAGATTAAACAAAAAAAAAAAAAAAACAGTTTTGTAATTTGACTTAGTACTACGATAACAATTAGACTCTATAATAAATACGCTTTACAAGATTACAACGATACAAAAAGGAGAAGCTGTACATTTATTAAGCGTAGATCGCTACAAACCCAATTACACTCCTTCTCTCTCTCTCTCTCTCTCTCTCTCTGAGCAGTAGTTCTACAGCACTCTGATCTCTGTGTTGATCTATAAACATCTAACGTTCACAAATTTGATAATTTATATTACATATATAAATAAAATGTTTAGAAGTTATATATATATATATATATATATATATATATATATATATATATATATATATATATATATATATATATATATATATATATATATAGAGAGAGAGAGAGAGAGAGAGGTTTCTATAAATATATGATGATAAACCTGTAGATATATTTTAATTTTTTTAGCGATAGGTTTGAATCTTCGCAAAACAATTTTAGTAGTAGATTTATTAGTAAAATCAATCGCCGTTTTTAAAATTGCGGTTGTCTGCAAAACACGATAGAGCAAATCGAATTTTGTCTTAACACAATTTTCGGTAACGTAATGCCATTCCATTGTTTCTGTTTTGTCTGTTAATATCAAACCTATCTTATAGCTGCGATTATTTTTCTGTTGTGGAAAGATAATCGATACGTTGAAGTTAAACAGACAGACACTGAATGTCAGCACGTCGCAGAGTGTCCTGGAAAAGGAAAATAAATCCAGAAGACTTACACACAGAATGCAAATAAGGATAAATAAAATAAAATAAGCGACTCGTCATTGTATAGAATTATAGATTTGACTGATCATATTATTAACTATATCATTTTGACCTGTAGGCCATAACAATCAGTGAAATCAGGGGTCGGTAGAGGAAACACCCTGATAGAATAACCATCAAGAAGAGTTTGAAGAATTAGTTTAAACAGGATTGTAGTTTGGAGAGGGTTTATCTCAAAATATTTCTTCTATATAAGATTTCTTACACTGATTTTCATATATGATTAAAATATAAACAAAATTTAAGAATACAAAAAAATAATTCTTTTATAAATAGTAAAGTCGTTTAGTTTTTTGTACTATATATTTTAACTAAATTATATCAACATCGTTAACACAAATTTTGAGAATTACCGTTTTTGTATTTTTGTTTATTGCTTTACAATCGAAAAGGGGCTTAAATTGAAATTGATTTTTTTTCGAATAAAACTGGAAAAAAGAAATTTACACCTGCATGCAAAATGTCATCAAAATGTAATAATCCGTTTAGAATGTAGCGAAATTACTGAAAAACAATCATTCAAATACAAATACATTGTGTGCTTAAAGGACCGACAAATAGTTAATTTTTTCTTTTCTTATACGAACTTACCTACGTTTCAATAATATTGCTACAGTATTTCATCAAATGCAAAAGTAAATAATAAAAATGTGCTACAACAAACATGACAACTTATTACGCGTCATTTAAAACTTATGCGTTTTGAACTATTTTTAGACGACATAATTTAGTATGTTTTGAAGATAATTGCCGTCAACAATAATATAAAGAGAGATATGATAGTGTTATCGCAGGTCAATGAGCACAGAAAAAACTTCTAGAAAAAAGGATCAGCTGTACACAAATTAAAAAAATTAAGTCGTTTAAACAATCTAAAATCAGTTTTATTCATGGCTTATATATAAAACCCTTAAAACTAAATACTTTTATGTATGCTTATCGGTAAAGTTTTTTTGCACACAAACGGAATTAAGAAAGTTATTAAACGTGAGCGTGACCTATAACATAATAGCGAAGTGTGGCTCTTTCAGATATGTAAGCAATTTACAGCTTCAATGTTGAAAGTAACTTTTTTACATAACTAACGGCTTTTTCAACTTTTAATACGTTTTTTGAAACGTTTTTTAATAAAACTGTTATGTGTATAAACAATTTTCGTATTTAAAATAATAATAAAAAACTTCCCATCTAGAAAAATATTATTTTCTCAAGTATTCATTTTTCATGAAAGTCGGTAGCGTTCTACCCCGCCAAGTTACCCAAGTTACCGCAATGTATGAATAGTTGAGAATAGTTCTAATACCGGTTTTCAGGTATCCATAACTTAGAAACTTCTATAGAGTTGGCAGGGACATGACGAAGTGATAATAACTAAAAATATTTTCTCAATCGTTACAGTGGAAGTGAAGAATGGCTCAATTAAATATTTTCTCTCAATATTTACGCGTCTTCAGTCTAAACTGCTGAATCGATTTTGATCAACATGACTCGTCTCATGCGTTCTGGTATTACGGGTATTTTTGCGTAAAAACTCCTAAAATAATTACGTTTAAAATTGTAACATTGCTAATACAGCGAAAACGTTGACAACTTTAAACATTACGCAACTACAAACTAACCTAACCTAACCAATTTTCATCAATGATGACTTTATTTCATTCGTAATGATTATAGCATGTGCCTTTTGCATGCCTAATGTAAACACATTAGTTAAACAATTAATTTGGAAAAAACATCAGAAAATTAAGAGGCAAAACAAGAATGATAAAAATAGACACATTAACTCTTCTACAGCCAGTACTAATTCACCTATTTTCATCAGTGTCACATAGGACACATTAACTCTTCTACAGCCAGTACTAATTCACCTATTTTCCATCGAGTGTCACATATTGTATTTGTCATGGATGGCGCCTTTGTTTTTTGTACACAAATTATAAAAACATGTAAATTTAAAATTATAACATTAAAATCAAATAACGAAATATTATCAGATTTCGGTATTTTGTACTTCATTTAACTGAACAGCTGATTAATGAAACATGACTTTGTTAATACATGTTTGAAAAAATAAAAAAATATCACTTTAAGTTCTCAACAATCCTAAAAATAAATCAGCTGTCACAGTCGTTGAGCAATAACAAGTAACCTGTTTACGTAGTTTGCTGAACAATATCTTTCTCGACACTTGACGTCGGCGTAATTTACATCCTATCCCGTGCATTACAATTATGTCTTCCTATATTATTTCCAGTGTTCAGAAAATTGACAAAGGTATTAGTGCAAATGTAAATTCATCTTATTGTTTAACTTGAATCTCACACACACACACACACACACACACACACACACACACACACACACACACATATATATATATATATATATATATATATATATATATATATATATATGTGAATGCAAACTATACAATTCACTTCGAATCAAAAACCATATCCCCCGCAGGGAGTGCAGACTAGCTGCACTTATTGAGAGGATTTAGACGTCCCACGCAATACCCGAGTCTACCACACATTTATACTTACAACACTACACTTACGACTTTAACACTTAACACTCACACTTACATTTAGGGAGGCGATAATAGCCTCAATGTGCTTTTCGCCTAAAAAAAATCAATCAATATCAAAAACCATATCATTCAAATAGGACACGCATGCTGTGAAAGCTATCAGTCTTTTACTGAGACATCAGTAATATTATAAAAAAGATATTTTTCATCATCGCAATACTTCTTAATACTTTATATAATTATTGCAATACTTCTTAATACTTCATATAGTTAGAGTGTATAAAATATACGTATGTTTAAAGAAAAGTAATTCTTAAAATTTAAATAAACCAAAACTAAACAAACTTTGTGGTTCATTCTGGATGTACTATTGTTGCAAGGAAAATTGAATAAAATCAATATAATTGATATATATTGCAAGTTTATATGCATGTAAACAGGCAAACGTGTATCCAAATAATTGTTAGTACTTCAAAACTAGAATTTACCAAAACATTTACTTTGCCCATTTAAGCTCATTACGAAACGGTAAGTCCTGCATATTCAGGATTAAAGTAAAACAAAGTATTCTGGCCTACTTCGTCAAATCTGCTGAAGATTTCAGACAAATTATTTACAAAACTTTTGACACGTAATGAAGCATAAAACCCGATGTAATATTCATCCAACTGTGAACTCTGGCAAAACTTGGTAGCAAGCGTCTTGTATTTTTCAATTTATAATTCTTTTCAAATTCACAAATACCGTAGGACTTCGGTTAGAGTGCTTGTTATATATCATAATTAAAAATTATATTTGTACTATGAAGTTACATATGAGTACTAAATGAAATTACATTAATATCAACAGATCAGAAATTCTGGTTCAATATAGTATAATTATGACATATATGATAATGACATAGTATCGACAAAATTCCATTCGCCTTTTTGTTTGCTTGCTACGACGGCACTAGTAAGCTACAGTAAGCCACAGTAAACCACAGAACCTTAGAAGTTTAATTTAACTTAAAAAATAAACAATTATTTGCTATCAAATATTTTGATATATATATATATATATATATATATATATATATATATATATTATTATTATTAAAACATTATTTTAATACAAATTGACAAGTTTTATTACAGTTTTGATTGCTATGGTTTGTTTTAATTCTTATTAAATCCTTTATGTACAATATTAATAACATTTTTAAAAGTGTTTTTGTTAAAACTGAAGTTTTATTTTGTGAAACTTTTCGTCTTGTCATTAATCACTACTTCTTTTAAAAAAATAACTAATTTTTAAAATAAAAGCAAAATAATGAAAAAAATCAGAAAGGTAATTGTTTTTGGAAAGGTAACAATAAAATATAGTTTAATGTAAAAGCATTCTTTCATGTACAAAACATTCCGATTTGGATGCTATAGGGTAATCAAAAATCTGTAATAAGAAAATCTAAAACTATTTATTTAAATGAATGAAAACTATTAATCTAAAAAATAGAATATAAATCCCAGGTCTATTTGTGTTTTATTATCTTAGGTGAATACACAGATATATAGAAAAAGGTTAAACAATTTTGAATAAATGAAAGTTTGTTTTTCTCACAGTATAATAAAAAAAAAACTAAATAATTTCAGATATCATAAAAACCAGATATTTTTTTTATTTTTATTGTTGTAAAGGAAAACGATATGGTTTATATTTTACTTCTAATGTATAAACACATTTTAAACAAATAATTCAGGTGCATCGTAGGTAACTAAATAATGAAATAATCGAGTAAAAAGTATTGCTTAGTGTTTGCTCAAAGAACAACCTAACTTATTTAAAATAATAACTTCTTTGAAAGCCGGGACAAGTTAAAAAACCCTTACAAATGTTTATCCTTTTTTTCTTGCTTAATATAAACTTTTTATCTTAGTTTAAGAATTGCATAATTGTAAAAACTACAAGTGTAAGCATAGGAAAGAGCCAACAAATGTCAAGCGCGAACATATGAGCACATACAAATTAGTATTTTTGTAAAAACTACAAGTGTAAGCATAGGAAAGAGCCAACAAATGTCAAGCGCGAACATATGAGCACATACAAATTAGTATTTTTGTAAAAACTACAAGTGTAAGCATAGGAAAGAGCCAACAAATGTCAAGCGCGAACATATGAGCACATACAAATTAGTATTTTTTGTAAAAAAAACTTATCAAAAGTGATGTATTATTGTGATACCATATCTAACTATACAGTAATATAGGTCCTATTTATTATTCTCTTTAGTTCTCCCCGAGTTTAATGTCCCTGTTAGATGAAAGAAATTATTTGGAATACGCTGCACAAATTTGGAATAGTAGACTAAACAAAGGCATTAACTTGTGTAAAGCGAGCACAACAAAGGCGCGATCTGGTTAAAGCCTGTTTAATGTTAATTAGTACTGTTAAAAGCCACATTTAGTTTTATGATGGGACATCCGAAATTACGTTTTATGAAGGCAATTTCAAATATGAAGCTTTGATAAAGTTAATTAATATTTCAAATAGATTTAATTAACAAACTCATTAATTAGTCTAAACATGTATGACTAATCATTGTACGCATATCAAAGAAATAAAACCAAATAGATTTCAAAGTAGTCATCATTTTACGGAAATTAAATTAAATTGAAAATACAATTTAGTACTCGTCAAGCGTAGTTTATTCAGTCCGATGTAAGAATTAATTTAGACATTCTTTAGAAAAGAAACTGAATAATAATTTATAACGTGTCATAATTTTTCGCTTTATAAAAACAATGTGAAGAAATGTAATGTAAATGAATTGTACTACAGTACAGTAACATAATAAAGTACACACTTTTAACTTATAAATATGATCGAAATATACGGTTGTAATTAATTTTTAAATGTAAAATTTCATTTATGTAACATGTTAAAATGGTAATAAAATAAACATATGATATAGAATTTTATATAACATTATAAGTATAACACTTCTGTTTGTCTTCGTCCGTGTAAATAAATGCAATAATAATTAAAACAGTAATGTCATTGTAACAGCATGAACAATGTAATAACTGATTTGTCTCCTTATAATAATTATATAAACAAGTTCGTTAATGAGAAGTTTTGAACTATGGGTTTTCTTAAAGGGAAAATAATAGAATTTTAACAAGCGGTTGGTAAATCAAAAATTCGAAATGCCCAAAACAGAAAATTTTTGTGTTTATATAAATAAACACTCTTTTGGTTTTATCCATATTATATATATTTATATCTTTTAATATTTTCTATAATTCACATATGTAACAACATTATTTTTCACGCCAAAAAGTATTTATTAAATATTCATAATTTCCCATTTCTGTTTCTCGTCTCTTTGTGTCCATTTCCATTTGCTGAAATCCTGAACCTAAATCTAATGTTGTAAAATAGTGGGATCGTCTTAATTCTGTAATATTTGGATATCTGTCATTAACGGTTTTTGAGTTTATAACTATGGAATCTATTGAAAATCAAAATGTTTGTTTAAAACAGATGACTTGTTTTTTTAATACAATTTAAGCTATTGTATTCCAGTTGCATGGAAACTGAGGCGGTTCAATGTCCCTGACTCGTCGTGTCTTCAAATGTTTCGTTAACTTCGTTTTCATAAATTTATGGATACCTTTAATTTCTAGAATAAACAGGAATTTAATCTATGTTTCGAATTTCGTGTTTTATTAGATTTCGGTCAAGTTTTCCATCAATATGAAAAATATTCGCATAAAAAATCGTTCGTACTACTCCCATTTGTTTATGACTGTAAAATGTGTTTTTTTTATTTCTAATCAATCATATTAATACTTATTTTATTATATAATTTGTTTGGATTATAAATATGGTACTTGCGGGTTCTAGTTTAAATTTGGCATTTATTTTCAATTTAATATTTCTTGCATTGTTGTTAATAATAGGACAAAAACTTCACTTTTTCGTCGTTGAACTATGCATTCAGGGATGTCTACGTCATTTAAGTGTGTATGGTAACAGCCCTTCACCGTTCAGTTCGGGCTTGCATTGTGTAACTTGATATTTTTTGTTTAACAGATGTTCGTTTTGTTTTTTCTTTTGTTAAAATAATGAATAGGAATTTCCTTACCACACAGTGTTAGCTTATTTATACTGAAATTTGTTATGTTATCCAAACCCAGTAATAGATCAAAATGTTTTTAAAAACCGAATAAATAAAATTTGATTTACTTCCTAAATAACAGAAGTAACTTAGTACTGTAATTTTCTTTTCAAACTCCGTGTGTAGTGGCTAATTAGAAAGCTTCTCAATTACGCTTGTTTTACAACAAACCAGTACTAATTGTTTTCTTAATAAAAATCGAATGCCAATAATCAGTTAGAGTTTTAAGGATACTTAGTTGGGAGTTCTACTACGGAGATTCATTATAGAAAATCGATCCCTGAGGCGGCATTCTCTGAACAATTATTGTATTTGGATTGGATGTTCAAGTAGTGTTCGTTCGTGTAGTTGTAAAAAATGTTTGTCAAAATATTTGTCTGTTGCAATATTTTGATTTTTTATTTAGTTAGTTCATCGCTTTTAACGATTTTTCCTCTTTCCCCTGTAATTTGGAAAAGTTTAGAATTTTTTCTGTTTGTTTGTCAGACTGAAATACTATGACTGAAGTAAGAATGGATTCATACATTTAATTCTGATGCATTACATTTCATTTTGATTACCGTTATTAGTGAAATGTCATCAATGTTGTTGACTCATAGTTAGCAAAGTAAGATTTATAAAAAAAGGATTTGTTTGTTGGCATTTATTTTGCGAATTTTGTTATACATTGATAGTTAAAAATGTGTCGGTCTACGTACAAAATTATTTGATTGTTAGAAACAATGAATTACTTGTTTGGTAGTGAAAACATTTTATTATTTTTAAATTGAAAATACATTGTTAGCATATTAATTGCCTCCCGAATATTCCGGTATCATATCCAAATACTCTTTTTATTGAAGAGGAGATGCCATTGTAAGTTCTGAAGTTAAATATTTCTAAAATTAAATGTTTTATATAATAATTATAAAATAAATATAATTTATAATAAATAACAGTAGTTAGTCTTATTTTTCTAATTTGGTGCACAACTTGCTTTTCACAATTTTGGGAAATATTTTCACCTATTATTTAATGTAATTATATTAATTAATTATCTAAGCTTCACCTAATGATGTGCACTTATTAACTTTAAAACCGAGAAAAATTATTTTGAATTCCTTGAAGTGTCCTACCGACTGCGCAGTTATGTCTTTGATTCACGAAGATAGTTTTTATTAAATCGAGATTGAATTTTACTAACTAATTTATAAATATTAGGTTCAACGCTTATGTCCAGAGATGAACTATCGACCAGCGCTGCATCACACAATATGTCAAACTCTATTAAATTAAATTTAACAAAGCATTGTTACAATACAGTGGGGATTCAAAAACGTGATTCGACAAATTTATAAAATTAAAAACGCCTGCAAGATATTACCTGTCTTACTAATTTGTCCGTTGTCTTAAGCTAAAGTACACTACATTAAAAGTACAAACACTAATATAAACATTTATATTATAGTTGTGGTTAAAGAGTGGTTATAAAGTGGCACATTATAATTAAAGTAACTCTTTCTAATTTACAAACTTAATTATATATTACGAAAATAGTATCTTATCTAATAACGGTATAGAAAGTTTACTTTTTTTAAATTTAATGATTATTTATGTTTTTAATGTATTACATTAAATTTTTAAGTAAATTAAAGAAATATTATTCCTTTATACGTTTTTCATTATAAAAATAAAATGTATTCTCTTACTACAAAAAATTCAAAAGTTAAAACTTAATTTTTGTTCCATTAAATAATATTAAATAAAGAAAATTACATTACTTTATAGTTTCATTAAATATGAATAGCTATTAATGTGCGGTTGCAGCTTGTTTTTCGTATATTTAATTAAGATTTGTATGGTGTGCGATGTTAAACGGTGAAATATTTACGAAACCTTTGACAGTCAACGAAGCATTAAATTTGATGTAATATTCAGCGAACTGCAAAATTTAACACCTTTAAAAATTCACCACACTATATTTCAGTTCACTCCAAACTTTAGACACTTTGAAACGAAGCTAATGTTTTCATAGAACTTTGAGAATTTTATTTGGTCATAGTTAATGTTTGTTTAATTTTAAATTAAGTTTGTTTAATTAAATATGTACTGCTATGAAATAACGAGTACGTTTTGTACAAAAAACTATTTATAACACTTAACAAATTATAATATTAATAAAATATTAAACAAAAATATGTGGGCGATGATCTCAATTAACTGCGAAAACTATCTGAAAAATTATGTCAGGTAATGTAACCTATTCCAAAAAGTGATATTATAGAAAAGGAAATTTATCTTTCTTCTGTGACATAATTAGTTATATGTGTCTATACACGTTTCGGTATTACGATTACAATTCCATCGATAGATATCTCGCTCCTAGGATGTCGGTATTGTACACTACACAACATTCATAAAATATCAATACAATAAATACATTTAATAATGTATTATGCAGGATTTAGTCAGTTCAGGGTATTCCACTTTTGGCACTCGGCAGTACTGATCTTTTATGAGTGTTTTGCAGTGTGTTTTATAAATTTTAATGTTATAACTAACGACACTCTATGAGCAAGATATCTGAAGATAGTACTGTAATTCTGAAACACGTGATATGTCGTGAGTAATTAAGTTACATATGATAAATATATATATATATATATATATATATATATATATATATATATATATATATATATATATATATATATATATATATATATATATATATATATATATATATATATCCGTACATTCGAACTCCGGTTCAGTGATCAAGTTGACGTAAAAAAATCAGTTTAAATCGCAGAGGCTTCAAGTCACTTAAACTCGTATTGTATGAATTGCCTGACTTATAAATTTTTCATTCGTAGTAATAACATAAGCAAGCCGTATTAGGTGAATGTCCGAGGGTGGGGGAAGACTGTAACACTTCTAGTTAAATTGGCGGAATTGCGTTGCATTAATAATAAATTTGTCGGTATTCATAGGATGATATGACTTTGACTGTCTACACAAGATACTGCGCTCCTGTCGATGACTGTCACTAAACAACAAAGGTTGTTAGATGCTGACCCAGTGTTCAAGTCACCGGCAGATACAGAAGGGTAATGTTAGCTTTTGCTTTCTTTGGAAAAAACAAAACTGATAATTTTTATAGTTTTACGGTTAATAAACACATAAATATGAAAATGTGACATATTCTGTTTTAATGCCAGCATTTTAGACTCATAAATAAAATAAAAAATTTGTAAAAAAACAAATGACCACTTTTTCAGCCAATTGTAAGTTACAGTTCCGGCCGTTAGCTTTAGCGTTATTTAACGCTAAAATGTTATATTATGACATAACAAAATAATGTTATATTATGACATTAGATATACTATATTTCATAATCATATTATATTTTCTGTATCTAAGATTTACTGCTCGATTGCTAATTTTGTTTTAGAGAATTTCGTAAATATAGCATGAATATATCTATTTTAATACTCCTTAAATTTGGAAAACATAAATACTCGTATTTTAAATTTTAAAATGTGGTAATGCAGTATAATAATATTATAAAACCTGTGAGTATTTAGATTTTTGCATGAAATAAAACGAATATCAATTAAATGTCTGAAATTTGAAAGAAATCTTTAACGGAAAAATTTAGAGGTACCACATCTGGAATGGGAAAACAATATTTCACAAGTTTGCTCTCTTACATCAGTGTTGTCCGGCCAAGAAAGTGAATAAAAAAACATTGCATTTCATAAATAGCTCAAACGAAAATCCAGCGTTATTTCACTTTTTGCGTATTTGTTACTTTCATATAGCCTATTCCATTGTTAGACCAGAAACAATTAATGACTGCCATAAACTATATGCCTATTGTATAACATTATTTGTTTTGCTATGCCTTTTCTATATGTTTAAGACTAGAATTAAAACATATAGAATAGAATTATATTTGTTGTAGACGACCTAAAATTAATTGCTTAAGAAGTTTACTTGAATACGATTTCTAGAAGCCGGTTGCAAGATTTAGACGGCACTTAATGCGAAGAGTGAGGTGATTAAATGTGTTAAAAATATGTAAGAAAACGGTTCTTTTATAGTAGATGGCAACAGTAAGTCATTTATGTACAAGCATTAAATTTTAATGAATAATGAGTTATATGTTATATGTTAATGTTATATGTTAATGTTATATGTTATATTTTATATGTTATATGTTATATGTTATATGTTATATGTTATATGTTATATGTTATATGTTATATGTTATATGTTATATGTTATATGTTATATGTTTATATATGTTATATGTTATATGTTATATGTTATATATATTTTATATGTTTATATATTATATGTTATATGTTATATGTTATATATTTTATATGTTATATGTTATATGTTATATGTTATATGTTATATGTTATATGTTATATGTTATATGTTATATATGTTATATGTTATATGTTATATGTTATATGTTATATGTTATATGTTATATGTTATATGTTATATGTTATATGTTATATGTTATATGTTATATGTTATATGTTATATGTTATATGTTATATGTTATATGTTATATGTTATATGTTATATGTTATATGTTATATGTTATATGTTATATGTTATATGTTATATATTTATATGTTATATGTTATATATGTTATATGTTATATGTTATATGTTATATGTTATATGTTATATGTTTATATATGTTATATGTTATATGTTATATATGTTATATATTATATGTTATATGTTATATGTTATATGTTATATGTTATATGTTATGTTATATGTTATGTGTTATATGTTATATGTTATATGTTATATGTTATATGTTATATGTTATGTGTTATATGTTATATGTTATATGTTATATGTTATATGTTATATGTTATATGTTATATGTTATATGTTATATGTTATATGTTATATGTTATATGTTATATGTTATATGTTATATGTTATATGTTATATGTTATATGTTATATGTTATATGTTATATGTTATATGTTATATGTTATATGTTATATGTTATATGTTATATGTTATATGTTATATGTTGAGTTGTAGCCTATATTGTAGCCAACACTCTAAACGCTTTTCACTAATGAATGCTGTTTTACTATTTGTTGCATATTTTTTAACAGTTATACATTTCGTTAAGAAATCAGTCATCTGCAGAAATCTACAGTTTATGTTCAATGGAGTAGCTTAAGGAAAATCAGTATCAGAAGATTTCATGCTCGATTGGTTATTCAGCAACACTTTTTGACTTTCCACATCAAGCAACGGAACTAAAACAAATTACCTCGTATAGAACACGTAGCCTACTCTAATACAACTAAAATAAATTCATGCACTCACAGTCAAACACCTTCAGTAACAGAGGGCTACACGATACGAACTTGGAATTAAGCAGGTAAATTCTAAAATTACCACATTTATTACAACACTTATACAAACACACTGAACTTATCAGTATGTCACGTGACCAACTTTTTTCACAAAAAAATCAGTTTTTACTTTTGGTTTCAGAGAATACACCTGTTAGAATGGTGTTTAAATGAAAATGTGATATACAATTTAAGTGATGTGTAATGGCTTTTGGTCACACTACAAGCCAGCCGTAGAAACTGGTCCAAGTAGACATGAATAGCTTTGTCATTTCACCTCTATTCATAGTCAACTACATAATTTATCATTAATGCAACTGTGTTCTTTCTAAGTGTGGTTACTGACTACAAATGTTTTACAGTAACACTGCTGATCTACTTAACATTGCAAATTCATAGGGTAGACTGCAGACAAAACTAAAAGGTATGAGCCTCACTATATTTTTTTAATGGTATTATTTTTTAGTGTGATCCAAAGATCAGGCCTATAGGTCAATATTAAAAGTGTGTTATTACATTAAGAAAAAAATCAACATTATCTTAAACTGTGTAAATTTGCACAGATATGAATTAATTGTGTAATACATTGCATTAAAGTACATACATTGAAAGGCGGCTACTTTCAATTACCTTACTTTTACTGTGGAGGCAATAGATAATTACCTTACTTTTATTGTAGAGGCTATGGATAATTACCTTACTTTTATTGTAATTTTAAAATTAACTTTTCAATGTATTTTTTAATTTAATAATTACGGTGTTGAAATGAAATTTTTAAATAATAACAGGTGCAATGTATGACGCAATTTGTTTTAAAAACTTGAATGAACACTTGAATCAATAAGGTCATGATGTTATGCATCTGTTATGCTAATTACCTTGTTTACGGAAGTAAGTAAATTTCCAATAATAATAAATTTATTTTGCATGTTTTGCAATGCATATACAAATGTTTAGTAAATAAGACATTTGCAGTTAAAATTTCAAGAAATAAAGCAAAATCTATGCCAGATTTTTGAGTGTAGTTAATGAGTACACATTTTATAGGCTAAGCGATGTTTTATTGGAAAGTGAGCTATTGAAGCGGCCATCATAGTAAGTCCCAGAACCGGAATTTTGAAATGATTGCAGATACTAACTTTCAAATGATTTTTTTGAGGCGTCATTAATGTGATATACATATTAAATATAAAATGTGTGTGTGTGTGTGTGTGTGTGTGTGTGTGTGTGTGTGTGTGTGTGTGTGTGTGTGTGTGTGTGTGTGTGTGTGTGTGTGTTTTGTTTTGAAACCAAATGTTGTTCCAATTTCATTAAAACTTAGCTCAAAAATCAATTTTGTAAATTAAAATTCGTTGACAGTTTAATGTCTCCTTCTTCAAATATTTAGAAAAACATAACTTTTTAGCGTAAATATTCTAGCCTAAATGCTCTTGTACATTTTTTTTACAAACGTAATGAACGTTAAAAACTGCATAAAATACTATTTTATTTTTAAAAATCCTTAAAATTAAGACATAATTTGGTGGTAGTCAGAATTAATTCTCTTTTCAATGTATTTTAAATGTGTAAGTTGCAATTATATGAGATTTTAATGATAATAATTACGACGAATTTCTGAAAGTTTCCTTCTAACAAGTCAGAGAGATAGTTGTGTTTCACGATTATTAAGATTTACAATATAATATTTTATTTTTCTATTCCTGATTACAAAAAAAAAAATATTTTACTGAAACCTTTAGTAGTATTTTTTTATATAAAGTTGACAATTTAAAAGCAGCTGCTGTTTAAAACAACAAAATATAAATAAATATTCCAGAAAATATTCTCTTCTTCCTTTCAGACCAAAACGTTTTCCGGCGTCTTTTTATTTCTAGTTTCCATTTTTCTCTGTCGTTCCAATCCCCTCTCTATCACTTCCTTATCTATTCCCTCTCTCCAACTGAGTCTTGGAATTCCACTTTTTCTACGACAATGTGGTTTCAATTTCAGAATCTGTTCAGAAAGTCGATTTCGTCCATCCTCTAAACATGGTCAAACCACCGAAGTTGTTTTATCTTACTGTCGTCTACAACGATGTAACCCATATCCGTGATTTCTCGGATTCTTAAATATTCGACCGACTTGCTGTTTCTGTCAATTTCTGTAGCTTCAGGACATTTTTCTGTTTATTGTTTCAGTAGCCAAACTTTGCATCTATATGAGATTGTATTTTTATAATTTTATTGTATATTCTATGTTTATTTTATGTCTCTTTAATTCTAATTATAAATAAGCGGTAGAAGTTTTTTATTTTAAACTTCGAAAAAAACTGAAAAAAGAACCTTTCTTTTATTTCGGTTGTAAAAAAAATTTTCCCCCTTAAAAGGATTTTAAACACACTTATAAACAGTAGATTACTTCGAAACAAGTGGTATTGTGTTTTTCAATTCAAAGCTATGTTGTACTATATTTTTTAAAACAATTTTAAGCTTTACATATACCAATTAGTACAAGTGTACAAATTAGTAAATTTTTAAAATTGTGTTCCATGTAAAAAAGTTACAGTTTTTATTATACTTTATTTCTAGGCCAAAGGAGATAATGAAAATTTTGATAAGATCACTCAGGAATACAGGATCTTCAAATTAAATACAACAATAAGCAAGAATAGTTATTATACTCCAAACTGTGTTTAGACATTATTATATAGCTGTAAGTGTAGCATGCAGTAGAAATAAACAAATAAATAACAGCATCTGACCAAAAGCCAAGGGCTTGAATAAAATGTTTTATGTATTATGCTAAACGTATTTGTGTACAGTTTTGCGTTCATAATATTAATTTTTAATTATTCTTAATATATCTAAAAAATAATAACAAAATGTTTGAATGTTTACGTTTAAAAAACATACAAATCAATTTTAAACAAACACTAATTTAATGAATTATAAAACAAACAGTTATAAAATTATTCAAGTTTATGTTAAAACAAACTAATAAAGTATTGTTGAACACACAGGCGGTACTTGATGAAACTCCAAAATATCAAGAAAGTTTAAATCTCTAATAATTTTTTTTCGAAATTCTCTTATTAAGAACATAAGTTAGCTGTAAGATTTCTTCTCTTTAACTTCTACCTTTACATTTTTAACATCAGCTGTGTTTGTATAAATAATTATGTAGAAGATAAAGCAGTTGCATTTCAAATTAATTTGCTGCAAAGTTTATTTTAATTAATTAAGTATATTTAGCTTTTAAATACAGTCGGTTAGTTGCATTTAATTACAATTTTGTAGAGCAAAATTAGTTTACAAAATAATTTCTGTAACTAGTTTTTTTAGTTTATTCATTGCATATATATAGCCTATATATACATAAGTCGTCTTACATATTATCATTTACATTCTGAAACGTCAGTTGTAAGCTTTAGAGGTAAGCATAACATAATTATATTCTGCTTAAAAATAAGTAATTGAATTTTTCCATATTAATTAATTGGTCAATGAAATATTAATTTATATATGTGTTGCTGGAAAACATTCAAATACAGTGGGACATGTTACAAAAATATTTTTTTAGTCTAGAATTCATTTGATATTTTACTGCAGTATTCTGTTAAGAGAAGACATTTTTTTTCAAAAAGTATCAACCATGTGCTACCATTTTCAGAATAATGATGGGAATAAATATTAATTTAAACAAAATTTTTTAGAATCATTATTATTTCGCAATAATTTTTCAGTGAAATGTTTCTTAAAACAAAAATCATTTATTATAAAATAAAAGTTTTATTTGCTACACTTGCAGTAACAGTTAAATATAATTTAATTTTTTTTATTTATGGTTATCTGTACTTTGTGTTATTTAAGAACTTAACGTAGATCCGAGTGGTGTCGTCCATTTTCGACTACAATTGCTTTAAGTTAAATTTGAACCTTGATTAATTCGTTATCACCGAAAGAGCAATGATGCTGTTACAAATTTACAATTTTTGCGATACTGGAATTGAGCCAACAATTTGTAATTACGTGAGGCCACTAAAGAAAACTAATAACTTTCTTGTTAATATTATGTAATGCATTTGATAGTGCAGAGAACTAGCAGAATCAAAATAACCGCGCTAAAGGTCACTGAGTGGTTGTTCTCAACAAGAGTCGAGTGGGTTTACGTGAGGCCACTAAAGAAAACTAATAACTTTCTTGTTAATATTATTTAATGCATTTGATAGTGCAGAGAACTAGGAGAATCAAAATAACCACGTTAAAGGTCACTGAGTGGTTGTTCTCAACAAGAGTCGAGTGGGTTTACTCAAATTTTACGAATGCATACTATACAAAATTTTTGATGTAATTTTATGTGATTTAAAAAAATTACAGATATATTAAATTTTACAATTTTTAGTTAAATTTTTTTTTGAAGACTGCGTTAGAACTAATACAAGAATTGTGTTTAATGTTATTATTACAAGACCCAATAAATATGCTGATTATAATTTTCGATTTAACTAATATTATTTACTATTTTAGGCAACCTTACTGTTTAGTTGCTTTATTAATACGTAGCTGCGAGGCTGTCTTTTTTTCTATATATATATATTTACTAGAGCCCTCATTATCTGAATTTTTGAAATGATAATTTATATATTACAACAAATGCACTTTGTCGCCGGAGGTAGCTTTCATAAGAAATTTGCCGATTGAGTCCCCCATCTACTCCGCTTGAGTCCCCCATCTACTCCGCTTGAGTCCCCATCTACTCGACTTGAGTCCCCCATCTACTCGACTTGAGTCCCCCATCTACAGGTTCGGCTTGAGTCCCCATCTACTCGGCTTGAGTCCCCATCTACTCGGCTTGAGTCCCCATCTACTCGACTTGAGTCCCCATCTACTCGGCTTGAGTCCCCCATCTACTCTCTGGCTTGAGTCCCCATCTACTCGGCTTGAGTCCCCATCTACTCGGCTTGAGTCCCCATCTACTCGGCTTGAGTCCCCATCTACTCGGCTTGAGTCCCCATCTACTCGGCTTGAGTCCCCATCTACTCGGCTGAGTCCCCATCTACTCGGCTTGAGTCCCCATCTACTCGGCTTGAGTCCCCATCTACTCGGCTTGAGTCCCCATCTACTCGGCTTGAGTCCCCATCTACTCGGCTTGAGTCCCCATCTACTCGGCTTGAGTCCCCCATCTACTCGGCTTGAGTCCCCATCTACTCGACTTGAGTCCCCCATCTACTCGGCTTGAGTCCCCATCTACTCGGCTTGAGTCCCCCATCTACTCGGCTTGAGTCCCCCATCTACTCGGCTTGAGTCCCCATCTACTCGGCTTGAGTCCCCATCTACTCGGCTTGAGTCCCCATCTACTCGGCTTGAGTCCCCCATCTACTCGGCTTGAGTCCCCCATCTACTCGGCTTGAGTCCCCATCTACTCGGCTTGAGTCCCCATCTACTCGGCTTGAGTCCCCCATCTACTCGGCTTGAGTCCCCCATCTACTCGGCTTGAGTCCCCCATCTACTCGGCTTGAGTCCCCCATCTACTCGGCTTGAGTCCCCCATCTACTCGGCTTGAGTCCCCCATCTACTCGGCTTGAGTCCCCATCTACTCGGCTTGAGTCCCCATCTACTCGGCTTGAGTCCCCATCTACTCGGCTTGAGTCCCCATCTACTCGGCTTGAGTCCCCATCTACTCGGCTTGAGTCCCCATCTACTCGGCTTGAGTCCCCATCTACTCGGCTTGAGTCCCCATCTACTCGGCTTGAGTCCCCCATCTACTCGGCTTGAGTCCCCATCTACTCGGCTTGAGTCCCCATCTACTCGGCTTGAGTCCCCATCTACTCGGCTTGAGTCCCCATCTACTCGGCTTGAGTCCCCATCTACTCGGCTTGAGTCCCCATCTACTCGGCTTGAGTCCCCATCTACTCGGC
The DNA here is from genome assembly GCA_022606455.1 of Callitettix versicolor. Classification (NCBI taxonomy): domain Eukaryota; kingdom Metazoa; phylum Arthropoda; class Insecta; order Hemiptera; family Cercopidae; genus Callitettix; species Callitettix versicolor. The sequence goes on along the minus strand of CM040189.1, from coordinate 734,438 downwards.
TTGAGTCCCCATCTACTCGGCTTGAGTCCCCATCTACTCGGCTTGAGTCCCCATCTACTCGGCTTGAGTCCCCCATCTACTCGGCTTGAGTCCCCATCTACTCGGCTTGAGTCCCCATCTACTCGGCTTGAGTCCCCATCTACTCGGCTTGAGTCCCCCATCTACTCGGCTTGAGTCCCCATCTACTCGGCTTGAGTCCCCATCTACTCGGCTTGAGTCCCCATCTACTCGGCTTGAGTCCCCATCTACTCGGCTTGAGTCCCCATCTACTCAGCTTGAGTCCCCATCTACTCGGCTTGAGTCCCCCCATCTACTCGGCTTGAGTCCCCATCTACTCGGCTTGAGTCCCCATCTACTCGGCTTGAGTCCCCATCTACTCGGCTTGAGTCCCCCATCTACTCGGCTTGAGTCCCCATCTACTCGGCTTGAGTCCCCATCTACTCGGCTTGAGTCCCCATCTACTCGGCTTGAGTCCCCATCTACTCTGCTTGAGTCCCCATCTACTCGGCTTGAGTCCCCATCTACTCGGCTTGAGTCCCCCATCTACTCGGCTTGAGTCCCCATCTACTCGGTCCCCATCTACTCGGCTTGAGTCCCCCATCTACTCGGCTTGAGTCCCCATCTACTCGGCTTGAGTCCCCATCTACTCGGCTTGAGTCCCCATCTACTCGGCTTGAGTCCCCATCTACTCGGCTTGAGTCCCCATCTACTCGGCTTGAGTCCCCATCTACTCGGCTTGAGTCCCCCCATCTACTCGGCTTGAGTCCCCATCTACTCGGCTTGAGTCCCCATCTACTCTGCTTGAGTCCCCATCTAATCGGCTTGAGTCCCCATCTACTCAGCTTGAGTCCCCATCTACTCGGCTTGAGTCCCCATCTACTCGGCTTGAGTCCCCATCTACTCTGCTTGAGTCCCCCATCTATACGGCTTGAGTCCCCCATCTACTCGGCTTCAGTACCCCATCTACTCGGCTTGTTTCCCCCTCTACTCGGCTTGAGTCCCCCATCTACTCTGCTTGAGTCCCCCATCTACTCGGCTTGAGTTCCCCATCTACTCTGCTTGAGTCCCCCATCTACTCTGCTTGAGTCCCCCATCTACTCGGCTTGAGTCCCCCATCTACTCTGCTTGAGTCCCCAATCTACTCCGCTTGAGTCCCCCATCTACTCGGCTTGAGTCCCCCATATATACTGCTTGAGTCCCCCATCTACTCGGCTTGAGTCCCCCATCTACTCGGCTTGAGTCCCCCATCTACTCTGCTTGAGTCCCCCATCTACTCTGCTTGAGTCCCCCATCTACTCGGCTTGAGTCCCCATCTACTCGGCTTGAGTCCCCATCTACTCGGCTTGAGTCCCCCATCTACTCGGCTTGAGTCCCCCATCTACTCTGCTTGAGTCCCCCATCTACTCGGCTTGAGTCCCCCATCTACTCTGCTTGAGTCCCCCATCTATTCTGCTTGAGTCCCCCATCTACTCGGCTTGAGTCCCCCATCTACTCTGCTTGAGTCTTGTATTTACCACCAGGCATAGCAGTGGTTCTGTTAGTTGTGTTCACTATCAAATGAATCATATTAAACCTGAAGCTTTTCTTTTACAGATGTTCAGCAGCAAAACCTTGTTTGCGTTCGCTCTTATCGCCGTGGTAGCAGTCGTGGCTGCTTCCGCAGAAGAGGAAACCAGGGACAAGCGAAGCCTCCGTCACCCAACACATGCAAAAGGTTTAAAAAAAGTCACCAACCATAAAAATTCATTAAAACCAAATCTTGTGAGTATCAAAATTGCAGAGCGTTCAAAAGTCGCTAAACACCCGTTACATGCACCAGCCTTGAGGAAAGTCGGGGGCTCGGCCGCCAAGTTTCTAAAAGGACATAAAAATACTCACAAAGTTATGAAGAAAGGAAAAGCTGTAATTAAAGGGCTTAAGCATGCGGCACATTAAAAATGTTAACGGTTTGTGAACTGTCAAGTCAATAAACAAAATTAAAAGTATAAATACTTTACATTTAGATAATGAGTTTACCCAGTTCCAAACTAACATCTTGTAATTTTCAAATCAAGCGGCTAATTGGATTGAGCCAACGAGCACGAGACTTAAGGAAGCACCGCTGTGCATTCCGGTAGTGTTAAAAAGAAAAACGCAACGGAAACTAATGCGTACAACCCAACCTTGTAAGATGCACGATTGTAAGATTGCAAATTAATTCACGTAAATCAAAACGAATATGTGCTCATAGTGCTAGTGTAATTACTAAAACACCAAAATTAATATAACTGTAACTGTTTGCCAATTTGTCAGCATTAATAAAAAGCAATATAATGTTAATAAAACCTAATTTTGTCAAAAGCATAATCCATGTAAATTATGATTAGTAGCTCAGTGAGCCTAATGTTCTTAAAATAGAACACCCTGACTTTATTATTCCTAAAATGAACTTTGTAATATAAATTGAAACGAGATTTATACGTAATTCAAACCTAAATCAAAAGATAATATTATTATTGTCCTATAACCTAAATAGTGTAAATAACTAAAGTTATTTTTCGTTAATAGTGCTAACTGTTTCACGATACCTATTGTATTAGATTAAACATCTTATGATCCACTAAAACAAGAAATTACTTGCAAGAACAAGATTTTTTAAAAAAGTTTCAATAACTTCAGATTACTATTGTCTTAACTGTCTTTTAGTACCTAACAGTGAACAGTTGTTAAATGCTTCATTGTGATAGTTAATGCTTAATAGTTAAAAAAGTAAAAGTTAAAAAAAATAATTTAAAAAATGAATGTGTAAAGAATACTATTTTTAGGCTTTGTATCCCGTAGGGACCCTTACTAAACATTAATCACTAATTTTTGTTAGGAATTTTTCTTTCTTCGATAAAAAAAAAAACTAATAAATGTAAATACAAACTAAAAGAGGGGAATATGGATTGGCCAATCCGTAATTTTTCTACTGCTCACATCTAAGTAATTAATTTGTAAAATATTTTAGTGTTTCTTAAATTAAATCTGATTGTATTTTAAAATGAGTGTAAATTAAACATTTGTATAACTGAAACTTAAAGTTTTTGAAACGTTCATAACTTAACATTTCAGAAATTTTAATAACATTTTTCTTTTGAAATTTTTAAACCTAATATCTCGAAATTCCTGTAACTTAGATAAATTCATGGGTATTGTCAGGTCATAACCAGAAAGTCCACGTTAAATTTCAAAGCTTTAAATACATTCATTGTATTTATAGATTTTAAAATATAGTAATTACTCTTTTATATATATATATATATTCAGGTGGATCGGCTGCTCACTCTGAGCACTACATAATTAAACATTATTAAATTCCTTTGCTACTAAAATACAGATGTTTGATTAATGCAACCTGTCATAATTGTAGAGGGCGCACAGTTTAGTGACATCAAGGGGAAGTTTTGGGATCGACGTCTCTGGTAAAGATGAGCTAGCAAATTGATAACAAACATTAAAATAAATAGAATTAATTCATTAATACTGTGCAACTTGTTATGCCTGTTACACGAGAGTAAGTTTTATACGTAATAAACCATGATCTGGCTAGTTTGCATATTTAGTGTAGGCCTATAGGAATTTATTCACACACACACACACACACACACACACACACACACACACACACACACACACACACACACACACACACACACACACACACACACACACACACACACACACATATATATATATATATATATATATATATATATATATATATATATATATATATACATACATACACATACATACACATACATACACATAAACAGACACACGCACACACACACAGAGCGATTGTAGACTAGAAAGTAGAAAAAAGAGGAAAAAGAGGCAGAATGCCTAGAACTCGGACTTGTATGTAGGTTCGAATCAATTTGCTATCGTTTGGCAGTATCAGATCACATTTCTTTAATTGTCTAACCGACAAGTTTAATGGTCACTGATTTAAATAGTTATTATATAAAAGCAACATTTACGGTTTTCGTTGTTCAAACAAAAAGTAGATTTCAATAATAACATTGAGCAGTTTTTTATCTTGGTCTAGATTATGTTTTAGCACAACTTGACAGTTTGTACTGCAATAACAAAATTTTGCATGCGTGATATTATGTTGAAGAATAAGTAAACATAATTAATTAGTGCTCGCACTTGTGGCAACATTAGACACGTTTTCGCTATAAGGAAATCCCAGCTCAGGGTCGGAAAGTAATTAAAAAGCAATGAACCGGTGGTAGGCACGGTTAGGTTATAAGCAACTGTGAAATTTAACTTTGCTTTTATGTTTATAAATTTATAATTTTGTTTCGTAAACATAATACAAATTTTTGTACTATACAATTAACATTTGTCATTATGCCATCCATACAAAGTGTGTAAAATCATTTTTCTGGATAAATCTAGTTCCAGAAGATATTGGCTAAAAATTCCACTATGATTTTTCAATCTTGGTACCTGAGTTGTATAGCATTTTGATTATAAATACTTTTTATATGTAAGGCCTAGCTTTCAGTTAAAGCAAATTATAGTTAATCGGTATATAAAGAAAACTATACAAACCCGCCATCATACAATTTTAATTTCATTAGGCTTTTCATGAATCATATATTTTATGCAACACTGGTATCATTTTATTGGAATGATTATTGTTTAGACGATGATACATTTAAGTGCACTTCGTTATAATATTACGACAAAATATATCTGATTTTATCAAATTTTAATCAGTTTTATATCTGAGTACCAGATTTCACGTGTTTTCGGTTGATACCTTTCGAAGCAGTTTCTTGGACATAATTAATTAAGAGACTTTATGTAGTGTTTCACGTTACGCCATAAATACAAATTTATTTGTTAATTTATTATTATTGTCAATATCACAACGAATGTGTTAAAACAAGAAGTCAAAAATCATGAAACTTATCCAGAAAATGAAATAAAATTTATCAACTTTAAATATGTTTTGTTCAAATGGACAATAAATAAAAGGAGTACAAAATATTTCTTTAAATCTCATTAAAAACCGTATGAGTCTTCTAATGCATTGATGTTTCATCCTTTAGATTATCCCTAACCATTACATACAAGACATTTTAACTAATGACTTTTTCTAATTTTGATATTAATTAATTAAGTTTTGAAAAAAATGTATTTTTAATAATTTTTAAAGACATGGATACAAATTTTAAGTACGTCTTGACATAGAGCACCGAAATTATGTAAATTAATATTTTAATATCACAAAAAGGATGTTTGCATACAAAATCTAAATTAATTGTTACGAAATTGACTTATAGCAATTATAACTTTCAATACTTGCAACAATTTGAATGAAACCATAAATAAAGGTTTTTTAAGTGCATTCTAAATAAATAATTAGTATGGGAATACTGAACTTCACATATTGTATATTCTGTTGCTAAATGTCAATTGCTCCTTTATATGTAGTTCCAAACATTAATAATAAATTACTTATTACTTTATAATATTCAATTGCACTACAGTTTATATTAATAAATAAAATAATAATAATATCTTACACGAAATAACCGATTTCTAAGCTTTTTTCATTTATCGCTTAGAAAAAAATGTTGCTGATTTCTTACTTAATTTTAATTAAAGGGGAAGTTATATATAGAAACACGAACACTTGCACTTATAACACTAACAAAATATAGTGCAGACGTCTTGTGCCTCCGTTTGTGCTGAGAATTCCGTCTTCAAGCCTCAGGCCTCAGACTTGTGTATGCCTGGAATTTAATTTGCTCTGTTTTCTTCAATGTCAGCTCCGCGCACCAAGCCTTCGTCAATGGTTTGACCCACACGTAGAATGGGTTGAGAGCAAATAAAAGTGACGACTCTTATACTATGGCATATCGCCACTCGTGTCAGAATGTTTCATAGTTTACGGTTTAATGGCGTTCACATTGTACTACCTTTTATTTAAGTATTTGTTTTCTTAAATTTTAACGGTTTTAATGTATATATTTTAAACACTCGTATTCAAACAATTTGAAAAAATACATGTAAAAATATTGTAAACTATTTTTGTTTTCTGGATTTTTTACTGAATGAACAGTGTACCTACTTACTAACACTAGTTACGGTCTAGGCCTATAAAAACAAACTAATATATTACTATATTACTCTTTTGTACAAATAGTCTAGTCTCTACAATAACTGTAAACAATAAATTAATATAATATTTTGTTAAATATATGTTTTATATTAATTCGTTATAAAAATCAAAAGAATTAAGTTACCTGGTCGCGTTAATATATTTTAATGGTAACAAACTTTCATTGGTTTATGAAAAATGAAAAGTTTATAAAAGTGAAAAGGCTACATTTTAAGTACTTTTCCAGCAATGGTTTTATTGCAAACCTAGATATCTTAACCTTTCCTTGTTGAATTGTTGTTAAATATTTAAAAATAACATAGTTTCTCACTGTATTTAAAAAAATATGTAAACAAATACAAGATATTAAACAAGACGTATACAACAGGTTGTGGAATATATATTAAATTAGCAAATAGTCATACACATTTTTTAAAATTTAACATGATTATTTTCAAAATTTCAGTTTAAACATGAGGTTTCAGTAATTTTCCAACCTATACCTTGTAACTTACGTATAAAACATAGAAGGCAGTAGAGTTCCGAATAACGCAGATAGATAGCGCACGCTTGCGAAGAGTTGTGTTCAAAGTACAGCTGTTCTTGTAGGCAATTGGTGATTTGTTTTAGAATGTTCGTACTGAACTATTTTCTTAATTGTTGTAAAATCCAAACACGTTCGCATAACAAATGTGTATCGTGAAACGGGATATTTCATATGTTCTAAGTAATTATATTTATATATAGCAAATTTCATTTCAAATAAATATGTTCTTTAAAAGTTTTACGAAACAAGCAGTATTAGTTTAATTTGAAATGTATGGCAATCTATTTCTGAAATATACTGTTATATCGCAATTTAACAAGTAGTGGGTGAGATTAAATAATCTTGTTTCCCTTCAAGAAGTTGGATAAGAAAAATAAGGAATAGACACGACTGATATGGTATGAAATGAGTTTTGTAAAACTTTGAAACAATTTCTATTACTAGCACAGATAATGTAATATGAATAAACTTGTTTTTAAGTTGTTATATTTTTGTATTAATGTGTTCTAAACTACTTGCACCTGATACAAAACTTCTCTAAGTTGATTATTTGAAACGTTATAACGCTGTAAAGATTAAACGGAAAACTAACTTTAATAGTTTACCAATTTGAACTGAACACATAGAATCAATGCAGGGATAGGATAAATGAATTAACAAAAGTGTATTTCATTGAAATCAAAACTAAATGTAATAACGTGAGAGGCAGGTGATTAATCAGTTAGGATAGAGATCAGTCTAGTATTATGAAAAGTCGCAAAAATGGTGCAACCAATTTTATTCAAACTTTGTATGTTAAATGTTTTCAGAGATAATACAGAGTTTTATATTCCTAACTCTTAACTTTATAAATGGCAATGTGTATATGTTTTAAATGTTAAATAGACAAGTATAATTAAGAAATTTCAATTTAATGAAGCAAGTAAGGCAGAAAACTATTAAAAGTTAAATAATAATAGTAAATAAAACTTATAATTAAATAAGGGGAGTATAAACTATGCATGTAAATTGTAAATTACCGTGATACAATTTGAAATACAGGTGACAATTAAATAATTTTAGGGACTAAAGAAATCAGTGATAATTAAATATATAGCGTTAAAACACAGTTAAAACATACTAAAATTTCGTAACTTTGGTTCTGGGCGTCATAAGCCTCCATTCAAAATTGATAATTGTTAAGAAACTTAATGGAAGAAAATGACATTTTCAGAATGTCAATCGGTTCACAGGAACAAAAAATAGAAAAAATCGACAAGAAAACGAGTTGAAATAAAAAATCAAAATGTATAAAGGTCGCTCGACGTGCTTCAGCCAAAGGCGAAATACCCACAATCTGGCAGTAGGACCCACAATCGTCCTAATAGGTGAAATAATTAATTATTTATTACAGAATGACAAGGAAATAAGGTTGTTTTTATACACATAACACCACAGCTGAATACTTAAGAGAGATACGACCATGGGAGCAAGTTTCAACTAATGCAGGTTCTACTTCAAGACAAAAATTCTCAGAAAGAGTAATTTTTATTTTCATGGTTGGCGTACCTGGGAGAGGAGAGTACATACGCCAATTTAGATTTTTTAAATGAAATATCTATAAAGTTGATTCCAAGCTTGGACAGAGTGGATGTGTTTTTAGTAGCTTGGACAATTCAGAGAACTGCCTACGTGTATTGAATCAACTTCTTTGAAAAGTATAATATAATATAATAAAGTAAAGTAAATTTTAGTCAAAAATTAAAATAAATAACCTTAAAGAATCAAGAAAGGAAAAATTTTAATTTTCTATACAATTATTTATTATGTTTTCCGCAAAGTCTTACACGGCGATTAATCCTTGAAGAATCAATGTTGGTTGTAGCTGTATGAAGAGTGAGAGCCTGCATTTCATCTTTAACAAGACGTATCCATAGACCACGTCAACATCCTGCAAGACTGCTAGGCAAGGAAGCATGTCTTCAAATTAATTATGGTACAGCTGAGTTTTTAATTTCATAAATTGGTTAGTATAATTAATTTGTCTTGTGTACAATTGAAGAATTCCTGATTTGAAGTTTTAGTTTAACAATCGATAACTTTCTCGTTTACAAAATATACGCGAAAAATTTTGATTTAACTTAATTTAAAATTATATCCAAAGAACGAGAGAAAATACAATTTCATGTTGTAAATATAAAACCATATAATACATTATTACATATTTAAATTATGTGTAATAAACGTAAATGTACAAAATCGAGAGGAAAGTAAACTTAGGTCAGGGAAGACTTCTGAAATATAAGTAAGAAAGAATTGACTTTGATTAAACATTATTATAATTAGTCTGAAGGTTGATTTATGTACTATTTCTATCGTTGTAGTACATGGAATTCTCTATAAATTCCATGAACTTATCTCCCCTTCAGCAGTAATTAAACGAAGTAAAAATTTGTAATCATATTTTTTAATCAGTACCAAGCAATAACTATTTTTACCATTGCACTATCAGACACAAACATATGTCAAGACAGACTGGAGTTCTTTTCGTCCTGCAAGTGCCAGCTGGTCACATCATTATACTTTGCTGAAACGGAAGTGTAGGCCTATATCGAAATACACCTTATGTTCATGTTTTTCATTAGTGAAAATTCGTTCAACTATTTTAATTATGTGTCGTGGTATCTACTGCTAACCATATAAATTCAATTTAACCACCCAGATCAATATGTGTTTCAATAATAATTAAATTTTGTAGTTGTTTAGGTTAGCATTTTAAAATTTGATTATTTGCGTAGGAGCACAAAATGTATTGAAATTACTAGATTAATCATTCAAATGAGAAATTCACATATTAACATATTCCGTTCAATAAGCCTTAAGAGTTGAAGACATTAGAAAGGCATGTAATTGTTAAACTTAAAATTAAATATTGTGCTAAAAAAAGTAGGCAGTCCCAGGATTGGCTGACAGAAGTGATTACTTCTTTTTAGGCATGCCTGCTTGTCTGTTTTTCCATTATTATGATTTAATTATTTTTATAAAAATTAGGAAGAGGCTTAATAGTCTAAGTATAATAATAAATATAATATTTATGATACTTGGATTAAAAATTAGTTAAGGTCATATTCATTAATTTAACTATTTAAATTTAGAAAATACAAAATTATAAAAATTTAAAATTTTACTTAAATTGTTATTTCTTATATTCGCGCGCGCGCGCACACACACATACATACATACACACACACACACACACATATATATATATATATATATATATATATATATATAATATTTTTAGGAATAATCTGGCATGATTGCAATACGAGATTTGTGCTTGCATTCTAGAAGAAGGCAATATACATGTATTTAGTAATATATATGTTGTGCTATGGAGAGTAGACTATACATATAGAGATGAGAGTAACAAAACAAGTTAGGGGAAAATGAGTTGGATCTTATAATGTAGAAATGATATGTAATATTATTAATCAAATTATGCTTAATATTATTTGTTTCATAAATAAATGACAAGTGTACATAGGTATTTAAATCACGCTCGACGACTCTTTCCACATATAAGTATACATATGTATTTGTCTACATACATACTTTTATATTTATAACTGCTTCCAAAAACTACCTGCTATAATACTACCACTACTAATAAACCACTACATACTAATAAATTCTTAGTATTTACACTTATATGCTACATCACTATAATAATTGCTAATTCCATAATGAAAGGATTTATTTTCATATATTATTGGAGGTATTCCGTTTCAGTACCTGAATCCAAAACAAGTAAGAAATAACTCTTTTGAGCCAAAAAAAACTTAAAATATAAAATTCTGTAAAAGTTTTGACATATATTTCACGATATAAAAACTTTCTCTATACGTCATAGAGGAAGCAACAGTGTTCATTTTTCATTGAAATAAATGCTATTATATAAATCTATAAACAATAGGCTTAAAAGAAATGTTTTCATTAATGCCGTAGTTGATGAACTTTTAACAAAACAAAAACAATGCCTTTGTTTGAATGTTATTTGTAATACAAAAGAGCACAGAATCCTCCACGCATCATCATCACACACAACAGCGAGTTTGAGCCCATTCAGTTTATTGTTCAAACCATACTCTATCTAGTGACAGCTGAACGGATCAAAAGAGCTATCGTCAAACCAAAAACATGCGGCAATTGATGCGCGAATTAAAACTGCTCACTTTTTCAATTACATACAAATGCATTTTATTACTATAGCCTTAGGCTCTGTAGTTTATCTTAGAAATAAAATATTTTTAAACCCAGTGTAAGCTTTTATGTTTAGCTCATCTCAAATATTGTCAACAATATCTAATATGAACGTGGACACATTTTAAAATATGATATTTAGAAAATTCTTATAGGAATTATTACCGTGTTTTATACATACACATATATATATTAATTATATATATATATATATATATTATTTTTAGTAGTTTGAATGTGATAAAAAGTGAATACCATTACAGTCACAGCTATCCGGATGAAATTATATAATAGAGTACGCAAACAAAATTTTTAAACGCAAAAATAAAACTTCGTACAAAATATTATAGTTTCTACACTTTCTTTACCATGCTAAATCCGTTTTAAAAGTTACGAAAATTTTAAATCTTAAAAATGTTAACGTTTTATGTATTATTCGATTGTGTTATTTTAATAAGTTTTAATTCGCTTGCCATAAACTGTATATGTTCATCATCCAATGTAAATATGTTAACCTCCTTCAAAATTCACACACATTTAAAGTATTATAAAACTTCTTGCCTTAAGCTTTTCAAGAAAATCATACTTTACCATCGTAATCATTGTTAAGTCTGTATAAATTTACATTTAAAGTCTTAAATTTAACGGAATTAGCTAACGAATCTGACGCGGTAGGTTTTATTGTTCTCATTTTTTTTAAATTTAAATAATTGTTAAGAATATATATGCAGATTTTATCACTATACATAATGTCGTTAAATCAGATTTCTTAAATGAAGAAAGTTAAACATTTGAGTTCCATATTTTCTTAAATAAAAAAAACCAACATCTTTTATCGAAATTTTTGTTTACGTATATTTTCATAGTTGTTAGTTATTAAGAGTTATGTTCATTTCATTAGCGAGACAGCTGTATACCGCGATTATATCATCTGATTATCTAAAGAATATCGTAAATTGTTTATCATTTCATCCGAAAGCTTTAAACTTTTCAAACAATTATTTATGCAAAATTTTGATTCTTTGCGAAAAGTATTAAAATGTTATTAAAACGCCCTTTTTTGAGTATTTAAATGTTTTTTTTTAAGAAAAGTTAAGTTTTACTACGTTTTGCAGTTTCATTTTTATACCAGATATCAATTATACTGTTTGAAACCAGACATTTTCATTACAAATGAAAGTAGGCCTATTAGGCCGAATGCGGAGCGAACTAACCATTCAAAAGGTAACCTATTATTTTTAATGTAGCTTACGTAAGTATATTAAAGTTAGAACTCAAATTGAACTCATTTTTTGTTCTCTAAATAAGTTAAAGAATTAAAAATGAACTCAAATTTAGCGTTGTGTTATACTGTAAACCGAGCAAATGAAACAAGTTTTTTGAAGTTTTGAAATTTATTGACACCGTGCACTTAAAACTTTTCAATCAATATAAATTACTACATAATAAAAACTTGTTCTTTCTACGAACACAATGAAAAACTATCGAGAAGTAATATGTAGTAATAATACATTATGTCACATTATTGAACATTTTCCAACAGATTTTCTAACCCAGCGTCTATTTATTCGTAATCAAATCAGTGTAAAATCCTTATGTAAATTTGCTAACAAAATTATATTTAGGCCTACCTGTAATTATTTCCACCCCTTACGCAAAGGCTGAACACACATGTACACAGATAAGAATACCAGCGCGTATTTTCAAATGGAAGTTGCCATTGGAATTAAAAGAGTTGATGAAAATATTCATTTTGGGCAAATAATAATTAACATTTATTTTTGTGTTGTCAGAAGAAGATATACGGGAAACAAAAGTTTCATTGAAATTATATACTTATCTCAATCTAGTTTATACTCTCTGAACACATTTGAGGCAATAATTAGACGAAATATTATTATAAAATTTAATTTAGAAATGATTTATGAAAATGGCCGTCACGGTAAGACTCAAAAACTAAGAACTTGAAATGAGCACAGATAACTACATTTGACAGTTTGCTATACAATTATCATACACTGATATGTTATAATGATATATAACGTGGCTACTTGGAACTGGTTGATAGAAGTGAATATATATATAATTAAAGAAAAATCTTGATTATAAGAAATATTTAACTGTTAATACACATAACATTGTGTCAGGTAGGAAAGAAATTTATGAATGCGTTAATTATACCATAAATGTACTATTGTCCTTATTTATGTATATTACGTACAATATTGCACACAGTGTATGTAAAATACATTAAAAGCTGTAAATGCTGTAATAAGTTTGTACTTGATAGGCTTTATATGTCGTGTAATGTAATGCAATGTTTTATTTGTTTAGAATAAAAAAAAATCTTTTCACTCTTCTAACTCTTTCCGTCTTAAAAAATGTAAAAAACACTAGTCCATTTTTATTTATATTTAGTTTACCCGTTTCGGTTACCAAATTTTATATCAACTAATTAAATTTCTTTTTATATATTTTAATTAAGTTAGTATTGAAAGTACAGTAAGGGCAAGTATAAAATATTTATTTTTGTTTTTTATAAAACATCGCTGTTATATATCGATACATTTTAAATTATTTTGTAGTCTTATAAAGCTTGAAATATTGTTTAGAGTCTAAAGTTCTGTTAAGGATTGAAAAATGCTGCTCGAAAACGTAGAAGTCTGTGTTAGTGCAGATGCTAAATTGATTTTCAAATAAAATTAAAATAACTGAAAAAATGAAACACATTTTTAAAATTCTGTCGAGTACTTTGTCTTGTAATAAATCCAAAACTGTAAGCAGGAATTATAGTATAAACAGATGGTGCTTGATGGTAGTACTCGTAGGACAAAAGGATTATTTTGTTCTCACGGCAAGGATAACATGACGTTATTACCTACATTTCATTTGTCAATCAAAAAGTGCTTTTTATTCGATGAAACATTCTGTTACTCAGAGTAAAATAAATTATTACTTAAACATTGTACCAACGTAAAAGTTTAATAAAATTAGTTGCTGAAGGAACGGGGCAAAGTTATCTCACGCTTAGAAGTTGTGTTACACATTGCACAGGGTTTGATGTGAAATAACAAAGTGTTAAGTTTTATAATGGGCATTCAACTTTATTTATTTAAAGTTTTACTAAATTACTTAGATTTTACTTAAAGTAATTTCTACAAAATTACTTAAGGTTTCATAGTAATATGAATTCTTAAATATTTGGCTAAATTATGGTTATTGCACTCAAACACAGCGAGGCAATGTCAGCAAAGGTTAGACACACAGCAGCTAAGTAAACCGCTATTACACCAATTTGGACATAAAGCTAAATTAGCAAATTTTTAATTTTTAGTGACGCTAAACATTACTGTGTACCTGTATCAACCTCTTAAAGACCTTGAATTAAAGGTATGTTCACAGAATTTATTAAAGTTTGATATTTTATACATGCACCACTCATGAAATTTCAAACCCTTTTTTTAATCGGTACTTATCGGTAAACTCTTTTCTTATCACGCTACAAAAGTTATACATTTTTACTAAAGTTTTTGTTTTAATTTTCTAAAATTTACGGACATTACAGCAGTGGCCTACTCATGCAGAATCGTGTTTTGAATTTTTATTTTTAATATAAAATCACTCGAGGTTGAATGAATATCCGCAACAATCCACTTGAAATTCCTTTCAGCTCTGTATCTGCCCCGGCCGGGAATATTCAAACATTGTAGCTATATTGTTTGGCTCCCGGCTTGGTAATGAATTTAAATATATTTCACTTCTTCAGTAGCTTTCGTATAGAAAGCTATAATTTTTTTATCTTAAAACAAAAACCATGTTTTTTTCCAAACAGTATACTCTTAGACTTGTCCACTATAAATGGTTATTAAATATTGGATACGCTTTTACGTCCATGAGAGTTAAATTATATCTGTTAGCATTCACAAATCTTCGTAGCCTATCTTTGTAATAGCTCCCAAATGGAAATTTTTAAATAGTTGTGTAGTGTTTGGATAGATATATACCTAAAATATATTTTATTAAAATCTTTACGGGTTCTTTAAGAATTCATTATATTTATTGTATACAGTTTGTATATAGCCTTCCCAGTATAAGCAGGTAAACCAAGGATATACTAGACCCATACTATGAAGGCATATCTAGCGTGCCTTGGTAAAACAACAGGTTGTACCTAACAACTAACAGGTTGGTAAAAACAACTAAGTGTATCTAAAAGATGTAATAACAAGCGAAAAATAATAAGAACAACAAAAGAGACGGAAATATTTTCTAAAACTAATTTGTAGGCCAAGTAGTCATACTTACGAATCAATTAATATATTTCTCTATTATTTATTTCCCACCAGTAATGTTTTGCTTCCTAAGTATTAAAATCAAATAAATTTACAGTAACAGAAAGAAAGCAATGAATAAAACATACCTAGTAATTGTTCATAAGTTAAAATATTGGACAATAACAAATTCTCGTTAATATTTCTGAAAAACAAATCTAGATTTAAATTCTAATTCTAATTTTAGATTTCCACGTTTAGGAATTTTATATAAACAAAATTACTATTCGTTAAGGAATATGATATAATTTAAAATGTATATTAAAGCAAGATAACGGTTAGGATGTGTTTTACTTCTTCTTCCTTCTTTGATTTACTGGCGAACAGAAAAGTCGTTGAATTGGCCTGCTTGTTGAAAATTAAATTAAATCAACCAAAAATGTCCATTTAGAAAGCTATCAGTTCAGCCTAATTTTCCCGTCGGTTACGTATAGTGATACTATTAATAAAGTCATTGTAGAAAATATAAAATGAAGTAAACATAAAAACTAAAAATAAAATCAACCGGTAATTTTGTAAAATTGGGTTTTTTCGTAGTTCCTTCCTGACTGGAATTTTGGAAAAATAATTCATGCAAATTTGTGTAATGTTTTTTGTACTAGTTATTAAATTACATTTATCCCATTTGTTGGAATGTTTATATGCTAAATAAACTAAACTCTTTTTGAGGAATAAAGTCAATTTATTTGTGCTTTTGTTAGCTTTCGAACTGGAAATTAACGTAGAAAACAGTGTAAAAAAGTTAATGTTATACATTTCACCTTTCTATTATATTATTATTGTAATATTATTATTATTCAGAAAAATCAAGTAGTGATTTGAAATACTGATAAACTGTCGCTTTAAAAGGAACGGTGTTTCACATTTATAATTATTATTTATCAATTATACAAATAATACATGCGATACAAAAGTATGATGACAATTATTAAATAAATAAACTTTATGAAAGTATAATATACGATGTAAATTCAGTTTAACAAATTGACAAAGAAATGAATAAAAATATTTTAAAAAAGTTTCTAAACAAATAAATATTACGTAATTTTTAGAATAAAAATAAAAGTACCAACTTAGGCCGTTGTCCATACAGAGGTAGTGAAAAAGCAGAAATATAGTTGCGCTTCTATTCGATAAATTCCTTATCTTTTACAAGTGACCTGAATACACAATGCGCCCCCCCCATGATGTCTGTTCTAATAAATCACTTTCCAATGAAAATATGCAAATTATTAGTAAGAAATCATAGTAACAAACTTTTAAGAAAATATGTTTTTTAAAAATTACTTTAATAATTGTTATCAAATTTAGCTTGAATACAGAAAGATTTGAAAATAAAATTAATATATTTTGTTTTTTTCCAAACGAGCCATGTTTTTTGAAACAGAATTGTATTTACATTTTTACGATTTGTTTTAATACTTGAGCTACAGTTCTTTCTTACAAATAATATTCGAATATGCCGAGCTGATTTCGTGAAGTACCGACATGTTTTATTCATCTACGTCTCTCATCCTGAGGTTTCTAATTATCAAAATGTACGAACGTTAAGAAAAAAATCTTTTACAAACAAAAGTAGGCGAGAATAAAAGCACTATGAAATCACTATGATTTATGCCTATAATTTTTATACAAAAATATTCCTACGCAAACCTGACACATATCAGATTAAGTTAATATAAATTCTCAATCATTGAATAGGTTTATCAATTGTTTAAAAACGTTTTTGTAGATATAACTACGTAATTTAAAAAATAAAATCGCGTTTTCTCCAGATATCATTGCCTTTTTAATTTATCTTTAAAGATGTACTTGGAGTACATAAAAATTTCCACTATATTAAAATTTCCATTTCTCTTTTTCCATAATGACGACTGTGATGTGTAGGAATCTCTTTCCTAGAATGTTTTAAAAACAGTCAACCGTTACATAAACCTAAACATTTCTCTTCTTGGGAGCATTTCTTTTACACTTGTTAGGGTATAGTCTTTCTCATGTCAGGAAAGTCTTACTGAGCGTTGAGTTTAGAAGTTTAATTCGCTCACAAATCTTTGATGTTTATAGTCGTGACATATAATTACAGTATAAAATTGCATTACTTTTATATCATTTAAATATTTCCTTCATAAAATATTTTTTTAAATAGCAATAATTAAAGCATATAAAATAAAAAATAGATTAACTACACTTTAATAACCCTTTACAGTATTATTTAATTTTAAATTAAGTTATAAGTACTACATTTGTTATTTCTAATAGAAGACTGAAAACTGAAGGATGTTTCTGCAATGAAAGTGATATTTGGTATTGGATGAATGAAACAGATTACTATTTAAAAGAAAAGAATTAAAAATTAAAAGTGTTGCGTGCATGGCCAGTTTTCATTGGCATAACAATAAACTTTAAGTTAAAAATTCTTATTTTTATAAATTTTAACGCCTATTACAACGGTGGTTTTTAATACAGTGTAAAATAAAAAACGTATGCAGTTTTTAGAATTTGAACTGCAGCTATTTTATTCAAACGAGTCAAGAATTTTAAATAATAAAAAAATGTTAAAACCTATAAAATATTTTTTGTTTGCTTAATTTTTGATTATCAAAATAGTTTTAGTAAAATTATTTTGACGACGCCAGCAAGACATACGGCGACTGTTTATATGAAATAGAGTTAATTTTCTAATATGGCAGAATCTCATTGTAAAAAGTCTAGCAAAAATTAAATTATTTCTTTGGTTAAGTGAAGATCCTTTTATCAAGGTACTGTTAAGCAAATTAACAAATGTTTAAAAAATAAATTTGTAATCTTTAAAATTTCCGCATTTCATGCAACAATTTAATTATTATTTATAAATAAGAAATCTAAATATCTTGAAATTGTAACGCCGTCTGCAATACGCCCGAGTTGTATTTCTGCTGAAATCCGACATTCCTCTCTAGATATTCCGTCTTGTGATTGTGTGGAATTTAATTTACTGCCTTATGTCTCAACCCCACAGCATCTAATCTATACTCTGACGTTTATTGTTAAAATAAGTTCAGGTTATTAATGCCATCCGTTAACATGACATTAATGAAGGTTCATACCATTGTACTTAATTACTAACCCTTAATGTAATTGGTAGATTTAAATTTACTTCCGTAATACTAATTATCTGTATGCATGCTTCATGCTTTTTACATGTTATTTGTGCTGTCGAGAGTTTCTATTATTTCCTTCGTGCCAAAAAATGTCAGACTCGCCTAAAACTTTTTCATTTCAAAATTATTTTTGATGAGACAAACAAAAACGATAAAATTCTAATGATGGAGTAAAAAACGGCTGCATCCTAATTATTTAACGGTTACGAAAATATTATTACGTTAGTTCTTATTCTTCTTTATCATTGAAAACTAAGATAAATGTCAGTTAGCTGAAATTACATTTCAATGCTTCGTAACTTAATTAACGCCACCTTGAGTTGGGCGAGATAAGACCTCACAACGGAACCACCTAACTGCAACTGTTGCAAACTGTGGTATTAAACCGCGGAACTAAGTTCAGTAGCTGGGCTACATCAAAGCAAGACTAACGTCAGTTTACAAGAAATATTTCGCTATATACACACAGTGCTTTAATTAACAAGATCTCACTGCTAATAAATTTATCGCTGGTTATATGACGTGCCGGGGAACATAATTATTTAAAACATTTTATAATTATATCCCAATTAATGTTAATATTTGAACACAACGTTGTTGCTCTCATAGAAAATTCGGTTTACTGAAAGACGGCCAGAAATATTTTTTATTTAGTTGTCCAAACCAATTGTTATGATCATCTAAGAACTTATGTTTTTTAATAAATCTTCTTAAAATTCTTCCTTATTTCTAAATAATTAATAAGGGCTTCGTAATTTTTAATAGACGTAATTAATTAGGTGCTCCACGAATCTACTCGATCTCTCGTATTTCTCTCATTATCATGTTATTTGTGTTATCTGTGTTGTAGACACGTGATGACGGACTGAAGATTGATCGATCTAATTTGGGTCGACTAGAAATATTTAGTAATATTACATTGGTACTAACAACGAAAATGAAAAATAAAAAAATGAAGAAAGCATTAAATATGAAAATGTATATTCAGTCACTGGGTTATTAATGCATTATGGTTATTAATAATAACCCATAATACATTATTATGTAAAGTAATTAATATACATTATATACAGTAATATACATTAATTAATAAACAATATGTAAAGTATATAAATTTAATCCTATTGTAATAACCTAACTTTGTACGTTAATCAAAATAAATGATGAAAAACATTAGACAAACTTTCTCACAATAAATTATAACATTAAAATAAAAAAGAAGATTTGGATGATAATCACTGAGAAACCAGACAATTGGTTAATATTTTGAAAATAGGTCTACCTGTTTTTCTTAATATATTAATCATGATATAATAGTCATAAATGTAGGTAGGGCGGGAAATGTGAAATAAAAAAAAATTAAAGTAGAGATTAATTAAAAAAAGATTAGTCAGAAGATATAGGCGTTCGTTTCCTCATTTGTGTGTAAGCTGTAAATGTCTTTTATTTAAAATGTGCTCTGATCGCTCCATTTATGAACAAAACCTGAGGTAGTAGGTCGATTTTTTATTTTTTTGCAATTGGTTCTAGACACTATTTTTTTTTTGAATTATAGGCAAATGTTTTGTTATATAAAAATACAATTAATGAAATAAAATTCCAAGGAAATCATTACAACAAATATTGAGGGAACAGTGTATAAACAAAACATTTTTTAAAGTATTTAAAATTATTCAAGAATTTAGCAAATCACATTCAAATGCCAGATCACTTAACTACTTGTCAATTAAACGCTTAAATATAAAAGTTGCCTTCGGTGATGTCATAGGATGCACAGATTAATACTAGGCGATAATAGCCTTAATGTGCTTTTCGCCTTAATAAAAAACACACAGATTAATAGACATTCGAATAAAATCAATTTTCGTGAAATCAGTGGTTATAAAAACAAAAAATCTTATGGTAATTTTTTTGACAATCACTATACTTTGTTTTTATTTCTTTTAGTGAGAAAGCAAAAATAAATGATGTGATCTGAAATTTAAGTGATTGTCAGGATGACTAACTTTATGTCTGCTTTTACTCGTATAAATCGCCTTCTGCGCTTCCTTAAAGTCTCCACTTTGATGCGGTCTCGAGATTACAACTTGAGCGCGTGGTTCAGACGTTTGTAATTAGACTTTAATGCCTTTGATATAATACAAAGGGGTGAACTAATTGCTGCGAAAATTAACCAAGGAATTGGTTTGAAGATATTTTTAAAAGGTTAAAAAGAAAATCATAAGAAATTAAAATTAAGGCAAAAGAAAAAATGTACAGAATTTTAAAATTTTCCGTTTCATTTAACTTACTCAACCGTAAGAGGTGATTGTAAAAACTGATTGAATATTTAGTTTTTTCTGACGATATGCTTTGATTTAGGAATTCCAATGAATAAGGCTGCTTTATGCTTATTTCAGGTTTGAAAATTAAGGTAACGTAACTTTTCTTTAATTAAAACAGGCAGAATTATAAATATCCAGGTAATTTCAACATTGTAGGAAATGTTTAAAAGACTATTATATTCTACCCAATTTTTAAATAATAACACAATTATTTTTCGAAAGTTTTGCCTAGTTAAATAAACAAAGAAATATATTTTTTTAAATATGCACAAATTATAAAACAGTTACGTATTTAACAGAACTGACACACGATAGCGTCTTCAGAAAAATAAAACAAAAACTTGAAATTCTTTAACATTAGTCAAATTTTAGTGTTAAAAATATTTAGGTTATTCAAAATTAATAAAAACTATTATATTTCAAAAGTGTTTGAATTAAAGGTTGCACGAAGTGCTACACTTAAATGATTACCAAATTTGTTTAACCAATTTGGTTACAAAATATTATTGTATAAATTTTAAATTTAATAAATATTTTTATGTAAATTTTAAATTTAAGTTTCGCTATAGTTGTTAAGATATGGTATGTAAAAAAATGTGCGGGCACTTATATTAAATTTTTTACACATTTTTGTTGATTTTTGTTTTATAAAAAGATCTAAAAAAATATTCTTACAGATCTCATTGCTTTTATTGTAATTTTAAAACTAACAACACCATATTTGCGCTAATAATTAAGAAACGTAAATAAATGGCAAAAGAAATGTAATTCTGGCCAACAAAAAGTAAACTAGAGAAGAGGCAGGTTTGCCGAAATAATGCGACTGTATTCACCGAACCCGAGCTGTTCATGATGGCCTAGACATTCATATGTTCTCTACATTTTAAAATAAACGAAACAATATGTTATAATATTTACTACTAAAACATTAAAAATAGTATGTAATATATTAAAAAAGCACTGTAACAAAATTTTTGTACTAACTAAAATGACTAATCCATTCGACCCTCCAATGTTAAAATCAATAAAAAATTAAATAAATATATGACCAAAATACGAGTCTATATAAACTCGTATATAAACAAAAGTAAGAAGTGCAAGTGTAGAAGTTAACAAGATAATAAATATATGTAATTACTTACTACTTTATTATGCTTACTCGAAATATATATATATTTCCAAAAACTAATTATGTTTGTACAATTATTTTTGGTAATAGTCTGGAAAAGTTTTTCCAACGTTTTCAAGAACAAAAACCTGTCTAAAATGGCGGTCTTTCAAAATCTTAAAGATTATCTAAACTATTACTTTTCTACACTTTTTCAAAATTCGAAAAATTTGTGTATTAGTAATTAGCGACAAAACAGAATATATTAGTAATTAAAATATTAAAAGTACATTGGAAATGCAAAAATGAACCAGACCTATGTCAGATTGTTGCATGCTGAAAAAAGTATCGTCAATTATCTTCGAAAATAAAATACTTTTTTATGCAACATTTCCTGATTTATGTGTAATCAGATCTTCATTCAGGATTAAAAGAATATAATCACTTTTATATCTTCCATTGAATATATTTGCTGCGATTATATTTTCCGTTTATGGAAGAAGGATATGAAGAAAACATTTTATAAACATTGACCAGTTTCCGAGGAAACCCCTGCACTTTTCGTTTTCTAACCTTTATTGGTATGATGCCTTTCAGAAATTTCTTTCCTGACTATTATTCTCAGTTTATCAAAACCAATTTCGCAGAGAACACAAATCGTCAAAAATAGCTCAAAACTTTCATTTTAGTGAACATAACTGTAGCTACACGTACGTTATTACATTTTTAAAAGAAAAAAGTTTTGAAATATTTTAGGTTGCATTTGTGATATTATTTATCCCATTTAGTATTAATAATGAATGCAGTATAATAAATGCACCAATAAAATTACTTATTTAATAGTTATAGAATTATGTGTTTTTATATTTAGAGATTTTGAAATTTTTTGATGATATTATGCAGTTCTGAACAAACTGTTTGTGCTATAAATATTAAAGAATTATAATTGAACTTTTGTTTATAAGACATAAGGTCTATAACTAGTAAATTAAAAAGTTAAACCAAGCGTGTACGTAATACAACCATTTACAGACAAATTATGCTTTCAGTAACTTCATGGATGTTTACGAGAAATCAACATTTTAAAATTTTAATACATTGTAAGAAAGGAAATTTAAATTTGTATAAATACAGGTGATTAAAAATGTGTTGATTACAACATATCAATAAATAAATTTATTTATACGAAATTTCACATACAATCTACATTTATACCTAATATGGTAATTTTTAATTTTTACAAAACAAAGAAGGTAACATTGTATCACACCATTTTTTCAAGTCTTTCTACAAAAGCAAAAACCAAAATTTAATTATACAGCGTAATGCCCAAAAAACGAAAACTCTTAAATGCTAAAGATTGTATAAAATTTAAACAGTCCCCATACAATAACATATCAGTCCTGTAAGTATGAATGGTTTACAAAGATTACTTCAAATGTTGGTAACTAATCGTGAAATTATGCTTAAATATACTTGTAGACTTCAAAGATTTTGACCTTCCTTGTGCGAAGATATAATATTACAAATTACTGCTGGCAAAGCAAAACGTTTAATTCCGATTTGTTTATCACTATACAAGTTTGGCTTTGTAAAACAAAACTGTTTTATTTCACTAACGTCTGGGTTTGTTCAGTTTATAATAATGATTTTTATATTCTGTTTTTCGTGAGCTTATTTTCTCAAAAATACAATCATCCTTTTTGTTTACTTACCCATGAATATGTCCCACTAATTTAATAAAACGGACGTAACAAGGTTTGTGCATTGTTTTTGTCTATTTATTTAATTTGAGCAGTAACACTTTAACTCATTTTAAGTTATTAGTACTACTAGTGTAGCTTACAATCTCAAAAACGTATCACTTATAGAAAATGCTGAAAGAAACATTACCGCCACTTTTGCTAATCTTGTCATAAAAAACGGATATGTCTTGGTTTGATGTTTTATATACAGTTTAAATTAGATTAAATTAAATAGCATACATAACGTTTCATAACTCTAACACGTTTACCAAGTTAGAAATAAAACAAATAATGGTTCGTTATTAAATCTAAGAATAGATAACAAACCTTGATTATAGTTGTTTTACTTTGTTTTTTAGTGTTTTTATTTATAAACTGATAATTTCTCCTATTACACATTTTGTACACCAATATTCATTTACAACAAACATTTGAGAAACGATTGATTATTTGATTTTGGCTTTTTATCGCTAGTTTCCTAACCATGTCACTGATTGAGGCGATAATGTTTGAGCACTCGTGATTAAAGTTTTAACAAAGTAGCCAGGACAAGTATCCTTTGTAATTTTTTTTTGTAAAAATGAGTTCTTGTAAAAGAACAAATTGAAAATAAAAAACAGCTACGAAAATAATAAAACAAATTAAACCCAATTTTCAAACATGAAAAGTTTTTAGTACTCACGAACGTGTACAGAAAGATCAGACATAGACCCATGAGTTCTGTAAACGAAAAAATCATTAGAAGTCTAAACGGGGCTTTTCGTGATCACTATAATGACTGATAAGGTTTAAAATGTGTTAGGTATAATTAATACTAAAATTGTTCACATGTTTTAACAAATACAAACATTATTAATAGTATCACTTAATTTGAAGTAATATTTTATAAACCATTGTCATTGCACATTTGTCAGTCGTATTCAGTGAATTATACCTTTCACAAACAAAACACATTTACTAAATAATTAATCAATTCGTATATAATATCAAGGTACATTCTACAGCAAGTTAATACATTTCATTTATTCTCATATGAATGTAAGCCTGGATTGCGCAAAGAATCAGGCTGTGTTTGTATTTATTCTATTTGGGTGAGAAGAGTCTTGGATGCTTCCTGACAGTTCCTTTGATTGGCTTCAGATTCGAAAGAAATTATTTGATTGTTTTACTGCAAATCTTAACATTCCTCTCGTCTGTAATGTTAATAAAAGAATATGCGAAAGAAAGGTTTTTAACTTCCATCTACCTTCAGTGAGTGCACTGAAGAGAACTTACTTTAAAATATATGATTCTGTTTAAAGGTATTTGGATATACTACTAAAATGAACGTTGTCATCAGTGAAGAATATGTTTTCAAACAAGAGTTTTCCTTGGTTGATCAGGGAATTGAAACCAGTACTTGGTTTAAGGAATATTCGCAGTGCTTCTCATTGTACGACTAATTGCAGAAACGTTTCTGTTATTCAGCGCTGGATAAGGTGCACGTTTGTTCTGTTATTACTATTTTCCAGTGCCTTTAGGCTACATTGACAGGAGATAATTAATGAAATCTAATACCAGTGTTGATAAGATGTCAACGACTCTCAGAAAAGGATTCGAATGAACTTGCATTTAAAACATTCTCCTATTGCAAATTAACATTTCTCTATTTCCGCCAAATTAATCCTCAGTCGCATGAGTTACAGTTCATATGAAAACTCACAAATTGTAGGAAAATTGTAAGAAAAAATATTTTAAAACTATTCTAAGTGTTGGTCTGTTTCTATTCCGACGAAAAGTATCAGAATTATAAAGTTTTTTTCTATATTAAGTTAACAGCTATACACTCATATTTCGGCTTCAGTAAAAACTGGTCTCATTGGTATCTATATAACTACAGTATATTTACAATACTCCTTTTGGTGCAACAAATATAATAAAATAAACTCATTCACCTAAATATTTTTATTAAATAAATGTTTTGGACTTTAATCTATTGTTTTTAAATTGCTTTAAAGTATTGATGCACTGGGCCAGTTCAGTAGAACTAGTGTGTATCTATATTTGTATAAAACAATCAGTGAAACTTCACTTCGATAGGATTTTAATACTTTTTATGTATGTGATTCACTTCTATAAAGATAAATAATTCTAAATGTGGTTAAAAATATGAATGTTTTTGTATTTTACGTTTATAGTTAATTTTACATTATATTAGCTTCCTCTAAAATATATAGATAATTGTTACAATAGTTATATTTCTCTATAACAAATTACTGATAAAATACTGCAAAAGTACTTATTGCAATATTTAAATTAATCGAAGCCTTATTGATAAATAAGGCTTATAAAGAAGAATGTTTGCAGTTCCTTTTACAAATTTAATATTTAAAAACACTGAAATAGTTCCCCTTAAAATTTTTATTTATAGTTAAATAAATTTTCTTATACGAGTATGATGTAATTCGTTTATAACAACTAAAATAAATGACAACAGTAACTTTGTCCAAGTCTATTATGAGTTACTCAAATATATATTTGATTAACTTATATTCAGAACTTATATTTATTGGGATATCTTTCCCAGATCTTAATGAGCAAAGACTTTTTATATTTTAAACAAACAAATTGCGTAACTAAACGAGCGTACAATTAATGACAGAAGCGTTACTAAGCATTATGCACTATGTTCCAAATTAATACTTTAGATCTTACAACATGTACATTACGACTAGATCATGTGATATAGATTCCTAACTTCTAACTAAGTCATTGTAAGTCCTTTTGTTTTCTGTTTTAATGTTGTCTACTTCTATCTTCTCAGTTTTGTCTAAGTCTTCCTCTTCGTCATCATCCGCAAACTTAATTTCACTGTCGTCTTCGTCAAGCAAATCGTAGTACTCACTGTCGCCGCTTGGTGACTTCTCCACTTTCGTTTCTTTCTCTTTAATCCTGTACGCTTGGTGGACTTTCACTGGCGAATCTGGAATTAGTTTTTCAACCATTTTCAGATTTGAATCTTCCAAGAAAGAAACTTTGTCTGTTTTATGTTTCAGTTCTCGCTTGCGGTTATCGTACGTGTGGGTCTCTTTGATGACGTCATACTCGTTCTTTGCGTTGACCGGAGTCCGGCTGCCGGAGTCGGTGTCGTTGGTAGCGACGGAGAACTCTGTTGTAACTTCCAAACTTTTAACATCGTCGTTGAAAACTAATTTAGTTTTGTTATCGATAACAGCGAATTCTTTTAGTTCTGTCTCCTCAGCATCGGAGAGACCAATTAGTTGATCGTCTTCATCGTCGTCCCACCTGCCTGGCGCGAACGGCGGGATCCAGACGCAAAACGCCGGGTCCATGCCAAGGAACGACCCAGGAACGGCTGTATTGTTGGAGACATTGTAGTCGTAGTAGTCCATCTCCAAGTCCGTATCGTTCCCAGTGAGGCTGTACTCCGAGCCGGCTAGGAGACGCTCTCTGTTGCGTTTCTCCTTGCTTTCTTTTGGGTTGATGCCTCGTATACTAGATGCCGGAGAAGATGCAGCCTAGAAGTCAAAAAAAAAAAAAAATATTGCTAGTGTATTTTGAAATTATACAATATCTATGAAACACACACACACAAGCTGATAATCTTATCAAATAAAACTCATGTTCAAGTGAAACGTAAGGTTCAAAGTAATGATAAATTTATCTATGGTAACATCTGTTACTAAAACTCAGTGGTTATATGGTAAAATATCTGACAAATTTATATCGTTTTAAAATTGAAACAACAGCTTACGATTCGAAATATCGTACTCATAATTATTGCAAATTTTATCGCTAGTAAAACAAGAACATATAAAATGTTGTTTTCCTGCTATTCACTACCATTACATACAGCGATTTGTTTTAATTAACTAGTGGATATTGGTGTTAAGTTTTACGTAGACATAATTAAATTTTCACATAATTTCCTACGCGTATTTTATTTGTTATTTGTGTTCTTCTTTGATGAATTATGATTTCTTTGCGTGAATAAAATAAGCATAAGAAATGTTTGCGCTTGCGCTATACTGTACCGTTGTAAGGGAGGACGAGATGCTGGAACTGACGCTGGGGTGCGGAGCCCTAGAGACTGCCTTGTGGGTAGATTTGACGGACACGCCATTCTCGATTTTGGAAAATTTCTGTTCTTCCGTTTCGGTGATCTCAGGCCCTTCAGCTACGGGACTTACGGGGGACTTGTACCTGACCACATAAATTAGCAAATTAATTATAAAGAAAATTTCAATCTTGAATGCTACAATAAATTATTGCAGAAACGAATAGGAGTTTTTCAAATAACATTTTTTTAAACAAGTTGAAAATGTAACCATTTTTAAAACTATGAGTCTTAGGTTATGTTATATATTTATTTTCTGACAACTTTTGAAAAATTAATATTACAAAAAATTATAAGGAGAAAAGATTGTACATATGTTTTTTAACAACAAGCTGATAACTTGTATTTGACATTCAACAAAAATATTCTTATTATTTCACCACGACACTTAAATCCAATAAATATTCAAATAAACGTTTATATTTATTCAAATAAATGGTTGATCCAAAACTCACGAAATAGTTGGCATTTTATGTTCGCAAAATTCTAGAAACTGTTTTGTGAAATTAGTATGGCTTTATAAATAGATAATCATATTTGTATAAGCTTAATTTAGGTTGAAAAGTTAACAGATTTCAGTGATTTTCCATTGAAAATAAACTTTTGAAGTGAAAATTAAATAGGCCTAAATGAAAGTCGACTTTAGATCTATAAAATGAAGTTATATATATATATATATATATATATATATATATATATATATATATATATATATATCACTACAGTTTTTTTTTTTTTTTTCTTCTGCCATTTAGATTAATGCGGACGAGGGATCAGCATTAACGGTAAGAGAAAAGCAACGGGCGTAACGGCGGAAGGCAAGTAACTTTGCTGGTCGGGGAGTGTCCCTGGGCAACCGGTTAACTCTTCACTGGTTTCCGTAGCATAGGGAAGTTGATCGTAATGACGAGGCAGACTGACTGGCTGGACTTGAATTTGCATCTGAATTTGTCAGACCTGAGCCGGCTTTAGGGATTTCCCTATCGTTGGGCAGGTATGCTATTAATAGGTGGATTACTAATCAACACCGGGTAAGATATCTATTAGGATTAGTAAAACCTTTATGGGCATTCCCATACTAAACGTCTCTTAAACAAAGTTTCTTTTGAAGGACTTAAAGGCACAGCAGATGTCCTGGGCAGAGCACAACTCAGAGAATCATTGGGCTCATTACAGGGTACTGTTTTCTGAGGTTGCACATGAAGAGCATAGGTATGTACTATGGAGAAACAGTGTGCAGGAAGGAAGAGGAAATTGCAGGTCACATAATTCATGATTGTGAGGCTGCTGCCAGTAGGAAGTTAGGGGATTTCTTGGTTTCCAAGACCCTAGGGATCTTCAGCAGATTGAGCTAGTCAGTGGTTTGCTGGAACTTATTAAGGGCACCATTCTGCTGAATTAGGTATTTTTAAGAGGTTTAGTACACAGTAGTTCAGTCTATCGCAGTGCCTAGGGTTGTAATATTCCTTCATTTAGTCTCTAATATAATATAACTGCTGCTAGAACTATGAACCTTAAGGTGCGCAGATCAGAGGCGCAGAAGACTGACCGGTGCTTTAACCACATCGACCACCGAGTCATCTATAATCGTCCAATAATCGCTATATGTAAACAAAATTATTATTTTATATTTATTTGTTAGACCAACAATTTGGTAAGATAATTGGCAGCAACTTGATAATTGCAGTAGTAACATTAGTCTTGAAATCGTCTAATCTACAACAGGAAAATCTTACGTTACTACCTTGAAAGAAAATCTTTTATCTTAGTGCTCAAGTTCGGAAAGACAAGATATTGACCGGTGCTTTGTCACATTTACTGATCATGTCTGTCACCAAGTAGGTTCTTCTCATTGATATTAACCTACTGTATTCTAATGTACTGTATGCTAAACAATTTTTTATTGATTTTGACAAAATTTGCTATGTGATCCATTTTATCCATATCTCGAATTATTTTTTAAAAAGAATTATGAAGAACTATTTAAAAAAACTAAAAATCAAATTTTCACAAAATCGAAACAAACAATTTTAATATATTTTTTTAAAATTAAGTATATGAGTAAACAAATCTAGTGTACGCGTTAACCTAATTACGTTGGAAAACCGACACTTATGCTTTATTTCAAAGACAAACGAATTTGGATTGAAAACGGAATGTAATGGTTTTTTAATTGAAGGTACGACCTATTTAGTAACGTCCGTTAAGTAAGTGGCCTTATATCTTCAGAAATGTTTCAAAGGTTAAACTGTTTAAATAAAAAAAATACATCTAAAATAAATGTAGGCTATTCGTATTTAATTAATGCAATTATAAGTAACAAAAATATACTCATCTAAAGAATAACGCGGAACCACATTAAACATTTAGGCTAATACAGTTTAAGATATGAATTAAAACATACAGTTCAAATTTATATTCAAATAAAACGGACTTTTTATTATATCAATACCACATTCATATGGATATTTGTACAAAAAAAATAATAAAATAGAAACTCATTATGTTTAAAAGATGACAGCAAATGTTTCCCCTTTTCTCTTTCAGTAATGTTTAAAGTACTGTAATTAGAACCGTGTAGCTTAACAAGGGACACAACGCCGCAGTAATTAAATAGGTCAACCTTAATGGTAATTACTGTATTTTAATTATGTTGAATAATTATAAAACATGATTTCAAAAAAGTATAATTTTGTAGTGTTAAGTAATTATTTTGTATTTTTAAAACGTTCTTTTCCTTTAATATGAAAACGTACAACTTAATTTGCAAATAAAATAGTGTGCTTAATGAACAATTATAACTAAAAGGTATCGTTTACCCTTTACGCTACAGTAAATTTGCTCTGCTTTAAAACCAATAAAATTAAGTCTTAAAGAACATGAAATGGTTTACGAAAATGTTTTTTTAGGTAATGTAAAACTGTGACGTTTTCGTAAGAGGTAGGCTCACCTACATGCCTAAATTCATAGAAATCGATCAGTCCTTTTAATCAACATACATACCATAAACATACGAGTATATACAAACATTTGACACAATACTCAGATTGGTAGATATTTTAAACAACTAAACCAACTGATTTTAACTCTCGAAAAAAGAAAACGTACACACACTATGTCCACCATCAACGTTTTTCACGTATCATAAAGGTTTAAATTAGTCTAAGTGCCTGAAACCTTAAAAGACTGTCATGTTAAAATAAACCAGATTTCTTCAAAACAATTCTGTACCAGATACGCTAAAAGTTGTAGACAGCTAGCTGTATTTGTAGTATAAAATAATATTTAAAGACGATATATCATATTGTGGGTTATTTTGCAGAAATACCTTAATTCAGTCACACTAGATGCACATTGATTTTATTTCTTTAAGTCGTGGAAAAAGAAAACATCCACGTAGATAATAATGTAGAAACTCGTTTATTTTTCTGGAATTTCTTAACTTTTTCAATTCCAAATGTATAATATCCAGTAGGGTATTCTCTTGCCTTTTTTTGAATCTTGTATTTCTCCAGACCACATAAATCACCGAAATTATTTTTTATTGAATATATCGATCTAAAACTTAACTTTGTTGGTCTAAAGATCTGTTTTATCCAAAGTTAGCCTTGGTTTTATCCAAAGTAGAATACATTTTTCTACTTTTCTAGTACACATATGGTTTTAAAGACCAAACTGGTATAGTCAGATTTTCAATAAAAGCATTAACAATATTATTATCTTCTTCATCAATCGTAACTGCAGGTAATTACTTTAAAAGCAATATTTTTAATTAGCAAAACTAAATATTTTGACGAAAATGAATGAGGTTGATGACGTGATGAGTTGAAACTGCACGTAGGTCCATCAACACCGTACGATCGACGGGACACACTCAGCGCACTCTGTTAGACTGTTTATTGAATAGGAAACGTAATCCTGGTACATAAGTCTTTTAGCAGCGCATTAACACAAGTATATAAATTGGTTGTAATTGAAGAAGTCAATTATTCAAAAAAATAGAACTTAGTATCTTTACGATTAAAACTCGTCGTTATTTAAAATTAGGCTGTTAGTCCAGTCAATAGTTACATATACTTTGATTAATGCTTGTAATTATATTAGCTAAATATTAAATATTTTGTTAGGTTAGTTATAAACAATAATTGCTATTTTAGGATAACTAAATGTGTAATTAAGTCAATCAGACATAGAAGACAATACAGTGTAATAAAACTTTAAAAATTTTACATGAGAGAAAAATATGATACTTAATTTAAAAAAAATATCTTAAAACTTGCGAAAAAGTGCAAAGACGCTAACTTTCTTTCAAATAAAATTAATAATAATGAAATAAAAAAACTTTTATTTTAATAACTTAATATTCAAGTTTATAAAGTAAAGTATTAAATTTATATGCAGAATTATATAAAGGTTTACAAAACGGTTAAGACTTAATTACGCAATGGTCATAAAACTAACTTTCATTACAGTAAAATTTGTATTAAAATAAATTTATCAAATATGGTAAACTGTAATTTTTAATGCCCAGTAGTTACGTCTAAATAGTGGATGCCTAATTATTACGTATGTGTTGAACTATTGTGCAACATAATTAGGTCAATTATGTTTCATAATAATGCAATTTAAATGAAAATTTCTAGTATAATTTGCCAAGTATAATTATGTTCAGATAAATAATAAACATTATAATCGCACAACTGAATTTTAAGCAGAAATAAACATTTCCAAACGCCGAAACAAGTCGTAATGTTGAAACAAACAAAGTCACTTTAAACGAATTCATTAAGCCCATGATAGCGAGGCACGGATGCATGCAAGATGTACGTTTTGTTTTGGTTCAGTGACTGGAAACAGAGATCACAGAGGTATCGCACACTGATTATAGATATTTCCCTTTCTGGTAGGTAACGCCACACCACTTTAATTACAAAAATATTCTGATATGGACAGATTATCGTATATGGTAATATATTTGTGACATGCGGGTACGCTTACTATAAGTTTTTTACATATTAAAATACAATAGTTTCAACAATAGGATCTGCTGTTTGGTTTCCAATGTTTTAAAATTACTATTAATTATTGCTTTTATTAGGAATTTCATATTAAAACGTTTTCTGCTTCCAAAACAAAAATGAAGCAAAGTATTAATACTTCTTTTAAAATGTCATTGAGAGGGGAAATGTTGGAGGAGAGGGGATGAACCCAACCGTCACAAGAGGACTGGCTAAATCTATTAAAGGCTTAAAACCTTGCATCAATTTAAACTTGTTTTAGATTGAGTGACAAGGTACAATTCTACATTTCTGCAAATACAGAATGGGTTATTGGAGTAGTGGCAAGGTTAAATACAGTTTTCTGTGTAGTCAATAGTGAAGATATTTTTTAAATTTTAGTGGAATGGTCATGTATATATCACACTGAACATTATTTCCTTTTATAAATGAAATAAATAACTTATTCTACATAATATTTACAAATACTACTTTTAATTATTAGTTGATGTTTTGATTTCTCAGATACTGTTTCAAGTAAGATCAAGTTTGTAACAGGATAAGTAAATATGGAAGACTGGCGTCGTATTTATTACAAATAAGTTTAAGAAGCAATACAAGAAATCATTTCCTTTAAAATATAATATAAATGTATATACATTCATTACGGTTTATTTTGTTTATAAAACTTGTTATTAATTTAAATTTAAAAATAATTTATTGCTAATATCGGAGTTTGAATTTGTGAATTTAAGAATGGAAGACACTATCACGAACTATGATTTTTTATATACGTATATGGCAAAACTCTAAGTATCAAATGAAATTATTTCTCTTCGTTGGCTATTTTATCTTTTTTGTAACTTTCAAACAATGATTTTAAGGAAGTTTCAATATAAACGTTTTCTGTTTATAGGGTCTGTATGAGTCCTTTTATAAGTAATATTACTAATGATTTAGATTGTGAAATCTATTTTTAAAGTATGTTTAGGGATTTTCTAATTGTGTTGTTTTAGAAGATGCATTATGATCATCGTGGTTTTTAGACAGGCAAGTCACGTTGTGTATTTTCTTATAAAAAAAAGGTTAACATAGAATCTCACAACAAACTTACTTTCTCTGTTTTAAACTTAGATGTATCTTGGGTGTGTCAGCAGACGGCTTATAGAACTTCTGAGTGCCCACTTCTAAACTTGATGGCCGCACTTCTGGGTCCTGCTCTCTATCGTACGTCAATTTAGTGTGAGCGTCTTGTTTGGAAACTCCTAGTCCATTCTCTACGACTTCCTCTTTCCTTTCAAAATTAAACAACAAACATATAGCTCGTGTTTAGAATTAATCAATTGCTTTCAATTTATTGAATTATTTATAAACAAAAATGTTTTTTTAAAATTAGGCTGTAATTTTTAAGTAAATAATTTTTGTCAGATCAGCCTTAAAATTAAATTATGAATTGTACTAGTAATACCATTATAAGCACATTATTTATTTGATAATGATTGTACAGTAGAAGTACTAAACGTCTTTAACAAAACATTAATTTACAAGCTACGAATTATTATTGGCTCTTTTGGAAAGAAATATCACGATATCATTAAATTTAAAATGAGATTGTTTTTATTGAATTAAATGATAAACAACTAATTTTTATCGGGACAATTAAATCTTTGGAATTAATTAGAACAATAATTGTCCTGTAAATTTTGTTTGATGTAAATCTTTTCTTGTGCAAGAATGTCGTTGAT